>NCVS01001180.1:81648-200797 GCA_003055095.1 Goniozus legneri
GATAAACTCGTATTGTTAGGACCATCCCGGCGACCCGGAATAGGCGAGCCTCGACCTTCGGGGGCTTTTATTGGCCGCGCAGTAAAAAGCGGAGTGCTCGCGTCGAGCGGGGAGAGAGAGAAAAACGATCGGTCATCCCCTGTATCGCGGCCAATTTCACGCGAACGAGGATAATAATAATGGAGGTGGTTCGCGTCCAGCTAGGTGGTCCCGGTGGTTATTCTATTTTCGTCTAACTTTGTCAGCGCACTACCTTATCCGGATTTATCCCGACGAGGCAGCGAGGCACTCTCGTCTAGGTGGCCGCTCTGACAGCGGGGGCGGATAAATTACGGGGCGTAAATGGCGTACCGAGAGACGTTGAATTATTGAATTACACGCCGCGCTATAGTCGCCCACGCGCAAAACCAGATCTCTCCCTCCTTTCGCCAATAATTGAAATTCCACGCGCGCTATCACCTCTCGCCTTCTCGTCGAGATGCGAATCGCGACCTTGAGCGTTGGCCCTTTGCACCGTAATGCCAGCTCGCGTCATACTGTCCGCGAGGGAAAAAATTTGGGGAATCTCGGACGGATGAACATTCGGTTTCATTCCAACACATTCCAGCGATAGTACACAAAGTGGAGGACGCCTATTAGTGATTACAGCGTGTCACTCTTCACACGTTTGAAATCGAAGATAGCCTTCTTTGTACTGAGAATAAAATTTCTTCAATAGTCGTAACTATTTAGAAAAAAATTTCTTTATGAAGTTTTCCAAACAAATAATACATCGACATGGTGAAACATTTAATCTAGAATACATCATTACGATCCACTGAAGAAGGAAGAACGATGCAATAGGAGATTCGGTTTAGATAAAACGTCAGAAACGAAGAAAATATAAAGACTCGTCTCTTTCGAAACGGATACACCCGTCGTTATCCTATTTGACTGTTACGTTCCTCCTGCTGCGAATTTCGCCTCGCGTTATAAATCACATTTCGATATCGGGTGTACCGGTAAAATCGAATTTTCTTCTACCGCTCGGTCGAAGATTTATCGTGCACACGTACGCGTATGTGTGCGCGCCGGTGTTGCACCTCGGGCGTCGGTCCGTTTCGCAAAAGAAAAAGATATCCTTTTCCTTTCGCTTCTCATGTAAGCGCGACCCGATCGATATCCGTTCCCCGGATCGATTTTAGACGCTCGAAGGCCAATTTCGATATCAAACGGATCGGCTACGCCCCCGCCTCTCGCGTCGTTCCCTATTCATCTCCCCTATCTGAAAAATTTCTAGTGGAATATGCCATTTTTTCACTTTCTGCATTTATAAAGAAAAAAATAATCAGTCAACTGCTACCAATCAACCGAAATACCGATTTTTTTCTTCAGTATACAGTGTAACAGTCTACACGGTAAAATAAAAAATTTGGTCAAAAAAGTTGTACATATTTTACCAATCTCGAAATAATTAAAAAAAAGATTCCATACCTCGAAGGGTTAAACCGAAGATGTTCGGAAAACTGGTTTCCGTTTAACGACAGAATTTTCTCCGAACGACGGAGGAAGACTCCGCGAAAGTAGAGGTTATACTTTCCCGGCAATTTTCGTTTCCATTATCGCGCCGAGTGTTTTGCCATTTTTTCCTTCCCGTATAATTTTTTAATGAAACTCACGACGGCACGCGGAGGCCGACAGGAAGTCCGGCGTGTGCAGAACTGCGCGAGTTTCGTCGCGCCCGAGCATTCGCATAAACGTCCCGTCGCGGGTTAATTGAGTTAAGCCTCGCGTGTAATTGTTTCCTGATTTCGCGCCCGATTACGTAAACCCCATCGTCTAATTGCCCGCGCGTATACACAACCGCGGGACACGATAATCCGCGTGCGTTAGTACTTACGGCTTGTCATCGAAGTCTCGCCGGAGGATAATTTACAAAAGTAGCGTCATCCGATCGTAGATAAACTTATTTCGTCGAGAATGAGAGATTTCTTTGGACTTGACGAATTTTCTTCCTGCGAAATCAATTCGGTCCGTGAAACGGCCTGCTTAACGAATTTTATAACCTTAAATTTTTCGATTTATAATCCGAACTAAACTTTTTTCGTGGAGAGCGTAATGATTCGTAGATTGAATTTTTATGAAGAAACCAAAGAATGAAATTAAAAAAGGTCCAATACGCTATCCTAATCAAAGGAACGAGTGTGAGACGCGTTACGTAAAGTGACATTTTCGCGGTTACACGGGCGAGCCGATGCCCCCCGGGCCCGCCATACTGAAAACTGCGTAATCGATGAAAATCGAACCGCGCCGATGACGAAATTTCTGTCCGACCTCGTCGATAATAACGTCTTAAAAAAAATTTATTTATCGAGTCGCTTTCGTTTTCACGGCTACTAGCATAATAATATAGGTAAACACAACGAATTATTTTTTTGAACATTGACGTGAGTTTCAAAATCTGGAAAAAAGATTTTAATCCGTAAATCTTGTTTTTCGAACGAGCCGCGACGAATTATGTGTCGAGGAATTAACATTTCTTTGTCGAATCGTTTTTTCCTGCTTTAAAAATTAAAATTTTCCTGTATAATTATTTTAAGGTTACGCATAATATTAGGTTATACATACATTAATTTTTTTCTGGATCTAAGATACGTATAGTCGAAATTTCATAAATCCAATCAGATCTACAATTTAATTGGGAATCATAAAATTTGAACATTACTTACATAAAATGTCGAAGAAAGTGTTCGATTCTCTTATTTTTTCATTCAGGAATGACGTTAATACGATTTACAAACAAATACATCGGTCACTCGTTTTCACGACTTTTACGTACTCCGGGATTTTTTTTCTCCGTTCTTCCTATCGGCATTCTAATTGATATTCTATAGCCGTGTCACGCTTATTTATAAAAGTCGAGTACTCAATAGCACGGACAGTTTCGAAAGAATTGTAACGCTTTTGTACGCATAAAAAGTGAAAACGGGCGCGCATCGCGAGCGCGCGAAAAGAGGTTACCGTTGCGCCGCGCGTCAATGTAAACACGATCGAAATCGCCAGTGTGAAAAGTAAAAAGGAGAAAAAAATAAGCGACGAAAACATTACTCACCCACTCTGGAGAAGAGCGCGAGAACGCAAACAACACTGGTCACCACTAACATTTCTTCTTCTTCGTCCCTCGGGAAGGGTGGGATTGAAAAAATTCAAACTCGAAAATTGAAAATTGGAGTCAAATTAAAATAAAGCGTAAATTATCCGTTCGCGCACATAAAACACGAGAGGTTAAAATTTTTTTTGGGAAGTGTCGGCACTCGCGTTGGTTAGGTGCGATGCGACGATGTGTCCCGATATCTCGCGTGCGTCTACCGTATGTGCCCGTGATCGTTTTCAGTGCCGCGAGAGCGCCATCGACGTTGCACGGATAATGAACATGTGCTACGGTCACGAGGAGAGAAAGGTGACTGGGGTACCGAGCCGAGGCGTGCTCAATATCTCTCCCCCTTTCAGTCCGAGCGTCTATCTCCCTCTCTCGTTCTAGCTCGCGCTCCACCGCTCTCTCGGTACACCTTTCTAACGAGCCTAGAGACCCCAAAAAAAGAAGGTGGAGGTGGTGAACGTCCACCACCGCCTCACGCAGAAATCCCAGTCCTCTCACTTTTTAACCCTGAACGTACCCCTCTCACTCGCCTCGGTTCTCTTCCTGAACACGCCCCGCGCCGAGGCCGATTCGAAATTCATCGAGCGATATTTTTTTTCGCGTTAATTTTCGGACGGCTGCGACACTCTCCGACCTTCGTCGACGGTTTCCGGGACCGGCTTAGACGGGACCACGTACGAGGTAATTGCGACACTCGAGAAACGTGAACGGCATTTGCCCCGGCGCCGATAAATTAGACTAAAACGAAAGTACGGAGGTGCGCTTTTCCATCTGTGACCTTCTCGCAATATGTTTATGCGTAATCGTAAATTTCTTTTGTGGCTATACCAAATACGAGACCGGGCGAGAGAGCGAAAGAAATGACGAAAGTCGAAACGGAATTAATGAGATTAATAATTCGTGTGCAAATGAAATCGTATCAACGGGTTATGTATTTTAATATTTTTAATATCTTTCTTATAAATTGAGATCCATGTTAAATATTTCATTTGTTTGCTTTCTTATTTTCTTTTATTATTAATAACTATGAAACGATCTTTATATGTATATTATATACATAGAGTTTACGATGTTACAACGAGACACGGATGTAATTTCCAACATCGTGTCATGGGCAATTGCTGGAATAATTTACACAGCTTACAATTTCACTGTTTTATATATATATACAACGTAGATAAGGTAAACATTATTCGTGCTTAAAATATAAAAAAGATTCCTCCAGCGGCGATTTAAAAAAACTTCGCCCGTAAAATTCTCCTCCTACTTCTCGAGTAAAAATTTCATCCTCACATAAATGCAATAGCTATTCTCGCGGAAACCGTAATTAATAAAAGTTCTGACTCGATTATCTCAATGGCACCATTTACAAATTGTTCTCTTCTTTCGTTTTGTTACACAGCGCGGACAATTAAATAACGTGGTAACGAGTAAAATTTCTCAATTATACGTAATCCTAATTAATGACTAATTCAATTTGTCTATACTTTTTGCGCAAATTGCTTACAGGGTCTTTGAAAAGAACCGGATCGAGCCTCATGTTCGACCTTAGCAACGGCATGTATCCGAAGACAGCGACGAATGTGTTCATGCAGGTTTGCCGTTGTATAAAATGATCCGGGTCGTTCCACGGAGATCTGCAAAGTCACTCATTTAGCGCAATCGAGTGGGCGTAACTCGTATACTCGAGAAGAAAAAAACGTTTTCGTATGAAAAGGTACATACCTAATACCGGTCACAGCGGTATCCTTGTACAACTTCCTCTGCGTTACCTTTATCGGTGGCCTTCGAGTGACGTGACTGACTAAGAAATTCATGAGTATATCCTCGCAATTTTGCGATTGCTCGACAGTCTTATGTAGCGTCGAGCTCAATAATTCGGTATATAAAGTATTATAATAGCGATGGTAGAAAGCAGCACCAGTCAAAACGATACTGTAATCGTTCGTCCACTTACTCGTGTATCCCCAAGAGCGCTAAAAAATATTTCATCGGTCGTTATTACTTCTTCGTTAATAAATCATCGGTATTGGTACCTTTGAATCGTCCCAGTAATGCGTTCTAGCGGGATAACCGACTATGCGATCGGGAAACGAACTCCAAACGGAAAACGCGAAATCGATCTCGTCTGTGTTCAACATGGCATCTTCGTCTAATGATAATATGGCACTGGTATTGATCATTGAGTGAGGATAGAATCGTTGGGAGATACCATCCACGGCTATAACATGAATCGATGCTTTGATACCCTGCCATCGCGGTCTGCGTGGCAATGGAAGGTCCGAATTCCACAATAATATAATCTACGATTAACAGAGCAATAGGTAAAACGATAAAGATACTGAGAAAGAGAATCGATAACTCTTTAACGGATAAAGAATTCCAGGCTTACTTTGTCAAGGTATTTGCTCTTGGAAATGCTCCGAAGTAGACGATACAGAACGGCAGTAGATCCTAATTGTGAATAGATAATGGCAGTGAATGTATTCCCAGGATTGCTGTTCGAAAAAGGAAGTTCTTGCTGGTTATCAGCAAACTGGGGTAAAATTGAGAGAGCTCCAGGATTGGTATTCCAGACGACTTTTTCTCTTGCACCTTCCCATGGTAAACGCTCGCGTATATTCTGTAATATTTAAAACGATGAGGATACTTTTTAATTTCGTAGCAGTTATTTTTTTTATTATCGATGACTCACTTCAAAAGTAGTGAATATAATTTTTTCAATTGACGAAAAATATCTTTCCCACAGAAATTGTGTTTGTTGCCTCAGTTTGAGTATTTGCACGTTGGAAACAGACCGAAGTATATCTGGTATCTGTAAAAATATAATTTATAGTACAAATTTGAATATTAGAAGTGATATTCTGTAAATGATTTCGTTATTCCAACCTGAAGCAACAATCTTTCGTCGGAATAAATAACGGCTTGAGTCCAATCGATATGATCGTGAAATGGCAGCGCCCAGCCGTTGCTTAAAATTACCGGAATACAGCCTGCTCTAAGAGCCTCCAGAAATCTAAAACTGCCCAGTCTTCGTCCACGTGGTACGAGGCAGAAAGTCGCGTTCATTAACAGTATTTCATAATCATATCTGAAATAATTAACAGAGCGTTAGAAGAGAAAACATCAATTTCAATTATCGCGTTGTCTTACACATCGTATTCTTGATTATCCTGCTGACAGTGCTCATCTTGCAGTTCTCGCCATGCTTTGCCGTGGCGACAAGTTGTGACAAACACTAAATCCTTGCCATTATGCAAATGATAGAGTGCGTTTCTAGTTTCCGATCCGATTCCATGGACGTACCTCTTCCCCTTGAACGCTGCCAGATATTTTTTATTGCTGGGAAAAGTATTTTCCATAGCCTGACCAGGTTCTCCACCACGTTCGGGGTGTTGCTTTCCAAAAAGTGGTATGGAAATATCAAAATTTGATCTTAATCTGGACATAGACATACTAGCTTTCGCCAACATGGCAAAGCCTAAATCGAAGGCCAATGCCTCTTCCGCATAGTCTGGCCATGTACCAGAATAAAGATTGAATATCAAATGATTCCTCCCTTTGTTCCAATGAGGAAGGTGTAATAATTTAGAAGGAAGATTATGCACAAATTCGGTGGACAGTGGATCTCTATCCAAAGTATCCAATGCCAAGACAAAAATACACGCTTTAGTTGGATCGGATGTATAATATCTTGATTCTGTGATAACATTCAATATTTTTTGGTATAATGGACTTATTGTATCTTCTACGGGATACACATACACCGTGAAGCCCTGTTTGCATCTTGTAAAGTCGAAACAGGTTTCCATGCGGCATTGTTTATTACGTTGCAAAGTAAACGTTTCGGCATTTGATGTCTTCAAATCCTTGTCATAGAACTCTTCGTTTAGACTTAAATATGAAGGCAATTGCTCGAGGCTCAACGTAGATTCACTCGACCACTTTTCACTTTTTAAACGATAACCACCAAAGTAACAGTAACCAAGAAACGCGCATGTTACAAATAACAGTAAGTAGCGTTTCTTGGCTTGCATCTTATGAAAATTAAATTCTACAAATGTCTATTTCGTAACTAATCATTATATAATAACTGCATGATATTTATGAGTGATTAATGGGTATATTCGATTAACAGTTCAACCATGAGTAAGTAGTCTGCGATTTGCTCCCACATGAGTTTCTATCCATTGTCGATGCGAGCTGTAACACAGACAATTATTTCAGAATTTAAAATTTCATATTAACCAAAAGATGAGTCTATCTCTACTTATAATATATTATATTATCATTACACAGGAAAGATAAGTCTATTTCTAGTTATAATGAATCATACATTCATCCACAGCATTGAAACGAAAACTCAACATGACAGGTACAAAAATCAACTAACACATACGCAACGATCACTGTGAAATCGGTACCTTAACAAAGTAAATCATTACCATTTTGTTCGGAGCAAAAAAATGAAATTCAAACGCGAGTTGTGTTCGTCGACCTGGAACCGGAAGTCGTGTGGCGCACATGATGACTGACATCGGAGCACTTGTCGTCTCTCAAAATCTCAATTTTCGGTGAAATTTGCGTAGACGAATCGTGTTCATCGTACCGAAGGAATTTTAACGGTACCGCGGTCCGTGGTACGGGTGACAGATCGGCAGCCCGTGCGGAGATGCTGTCAGCGTTAACCATAAACGCGAGAGCGTTTACGCGAATATCGCTCGTCGATTCCGCAAATATCCTCCCAGCGAACGTCACACGATTGTTTTCCAATGACTAACGCGTATCGGAGGAACCCTTTGTTGACGTATGGTTCTCTAGGTTAACCCAATTTTCTCGCGAACTTAATAAATCTTGCCGGCTCTCTCGTTAAGGCCAATCGTTGCGATTATCGTTCGCGCTTATCGATAACTTCAGCACGCATGCGAAACGATGGGGGGGCACGTCGTGATAAACGCTTTCGCGCAAATTATCATCGAGACTCTCGCGGAGTAGAATCACACTGCGTATATGTATGTTGAACTCTGAATTGGTTAAGAAGATGCGAGCATACACGTCACACACGCGAGCCGCGTACGTACACCCATACATGTGCGATTGAACCAACGAATCGCGTACGTGCTGTTTCGCCCCGCGCACGTATTTCGCATCGCGCTTCTGATCTAAACAAAAAAACGGATTGATACGGCGTAGCGGTGTCGCCGTCTCGTGGATGACTCGAGAGTCAGCTTAACCGCTCGTGCAAATTTCATCAGGATTCGCGATCCTCTGAGAAATACCGAATGGAAGAATTTTTCGGATGCTTTATGTTCGTTAATCCTAACTACCAGTCAGGATCAATGGCGCCATCGCTACTTTTAAGGAGATTCTGGTAAATTCACGAAAAAAATATTATTTATAGAAGTCTTCGATACAAAGTAAACTTTAACGGATTCCTACCTTATTTTGGTCGTCAAAAACATTTTTGTTTGCTTTCTTTTAGTCATCTGAAGATTCAAGGGGATGTATTACTCTACAAGCCCTAGGAGATGCTTATTTCTGAGAATGTTTTTCTAGAGGAAAAATAAATTTAACCCACTCAACTTGAAGACTTTAAGAAAGTCACGAACTAAGTCGTTTACCTTATCTGTGAATTTATTTACCGTCAAATAAATGTCATATGTAGCAGAATCGATTTTTCTATTTTTTTACTGTTAGATTTTCATTCACTGGATGTATCATTAGGCACTGTTCTTGTATTTACCAAGATCACAATTCCGATAGAACAAATTACATACATTTATGTCACTCATTCGTTGCTCTTGAATCGGTATCGCGGGATATTGTTTTTTTTAGCGCTATTATTTTAGTGTTTCCAGTACTCGGGAGCGGACTTTGCGATCAATTATGCACACGTGCTCGTATCGAGCCGATATCGCATCGCGATACGTGGGTAACGCAACGTTGATTCAACCCTAACGATACCACTGCTTTTATATCGAATCGATGTCTACGTTCTTCGACTTCCTGCTTCGACGTCGCTCTTGAATTCCTGGCAAGGTTGCGCGCAGCACAAAACGCGATAATACGAATACCACAACACGTCATAACAATGCCGATGCAGTTCATGCAAAAAATTTTCCGAACCATGAGCGAAACTTACAACGAATTCGCGATGGAATCCACGATTCATGGAATTAAATACACGACACAGGCAAAATCGACCGTCGTCAGGTGAAATTCTTTACCAAGTTTCGTTGAGGTAGCTATGTTTAAGAAAATAAAATAATACGCTTGTTGTCAAAAATTCGTTAAAGAGAAGTATTAAAATTCTTCATTAGTTTATCGGACTCTATTTTACTGCAATAAAATTATTTTTAATCAAGATCCGCGCGTTAAATTTTAGATTGATGTGGCTAATGATAGTGATAACGTCCTTGTTTACCGCCGGAGTGCTCGCGAAGCTCTTCTACGAGAGACATCAATCCGCCAGTATGAGTACACTTGTGATCAGTAGCCAATTTCCTGCGTGGCAGCTCTCGCTACCGGCTGTCACAGTTTGTCACGAGAGCATCGTAGCCGCGAGCAAAGTGAAGTCTTTTCTCACGTCGCAGAAAAAAATGTTAACCACTTTACCTTGGAAACGATAATTCCAACAATTTCCAATGACAAATTTTAATTACAAATTCGTTCATTTGCAGCTATTTGCCTAGAGGTTTGACAAGCGAGGATTTCGAAAAAGGTGTGAAATATTTGAGGCAGATTATTTATCCGACTAACGATTATCAGGAAGAGCTAGACAAGCTTCAACTAATACTGAACGCCAACAGGATATCGGTATTGGAATTACTGGAGAATGTTAGTCCGAATTGCAGCGATTTCGTTCTATTATGCCGATTTCAAGGCGTGATAATACCTTGCAAGGAAATTTTGCGCTCCGTTGTCACGCCGTACGGTATCTGCTGCACTTTTAATTACGAGAACACCGAGTCCATCTTGCCGAGGTAAAGAATATTTTTAAAAACTATCCCAACGATCGGAAATATTCAGACCGAACGATCGACAAAGCGCATGATGCACTCCACGGAATGAAATCTAGCACTAAACTCGTATAGATTGATAGTAATGTGCATTGAAAGAACGATCTCATGAGGTAATTACCTTGACCATAGAACTCTAGTCAGTCGTTCACGCGAAATGAATCTCACTTGTCGATGTAAATAGTCGTAAAAAGTAATTTTTTTTCCCCGCATATAATTACAGGCGTGGAATTTGTACCGCTCATTACGCAAGCCCTTGCCTCGATACTTAAGATCTTTTTTAAGTTCTGTTCTTCAATAGATTCATTATATATTTTATACGACATATTACATCTGCAAAATTCGACAGTTCAATTTTATTACAATCAATAAGTAAATAATAAATTTTTGCTAAATGATTTAGTGACCTTATAAGTTGAAGTTCCAAGTGAGCTTCGTTAAGATGAATTTCAACTCTCTATTTGTAGCTCAGAGAGGAACAATGTCAAGTACTATCCGCACGGCGTTACGTTTGGTGGCCAATACATATTATCGTTTCTAATGAATGCAATACCTCTATCCGAACGTCTCTCGTCGATAATTCACGGTAATGGGTTCAAAGTGATGATACACGAGAGGCAGACCTATCCAGGACCGTCAGCCCACGAATTCGTAGCTGCAACCGGTTACGAGACGGTAGCACGATTGTACGGGACCTATCTGATAAGCAGCCAAGAGGTCTTAGATTTACCACCTCAAGTCAGAAAATGTCACTCCTCGAAATCGATTTCGTCTATAGCGGAAAATTGTTACGTTAAATGTCGTGAATCGATAATTCGAAAATTCTGCAGTTGCTTGCCGTTTTCTGTTCCCGATACCACGTACAGAATGTGCAATCTTTCGGATATTACCTGCCTAGCGCGTATAGCGGAAGAGATTCATTCCATATCGATAAACGATTCGCAATGCAATTGTCTTCCTAATTGCGAGGATACGACTTTCGAAGTTACAGTTACTATGCTGCCATACGACGCACCTCGTTTCAAGCCTGGAAAATTCAGGTACCCATTGATTGAAAATTTTTCTCCAGTCTTTTAACCCGTTGAGGACACACGCGGTCCAACGGACCCCAGACAAATTTCAATGCAATTTTAAATCAACCCTAACAACACTAACAACACTAATAACACTAATTAACGATAAAAAAAAATTGAATTTTTTTAAGACTTTGCCACAGTAAGACCACACGGGGTCTACAGAACCCCACAAAAAAACAACACGTCCGCACTAATATGACTCTGCAGGATAACTAATGCCAAAGAGACCTTCGTAGCGTGTCAAAACTTGTTGTGGAAACTTCAAACAACAACAAATGCAATTGCAAATACAATGCAATTGCATTGAAATTTGTCTGGGGTCCGTTGGACCCCGTGTGTCCTCAACGTTATTTTTTCGACGTGTGTCCTCAACGGGTTAAAAATGATTGTATACTCATTTGTGTTGCAAATTGCAGCAAGAAAGCTTTACAATATCAGAATGCTACTCTATTGCATATTACATACGCCGGCCAAACAGCTATGTTGCAGAGAACGGAATTAGTTCTTTCTGGCATAAACCTTGTTTGTAAGTGTACCAAGAGTAGTTTTTGTAATTTATAATCATTTCTCTTAACTCTTTCTAATTCCAGCTTCATTGGGTGGTGTTTTTAGTCTATTTTTAGGATGCAGCTTCATTTCTCTTATCGAGATTTTCTATTTTTTCTGCATCAATCTATTTTATAAAATGAGGAATAAACGGAATGTAAATACTTCGATTATGAATGAAACATCAAAATAGACATTTTAAAATATAATATCATTTACATATTAAACAGTTTCCCTTAAAAAATATATACATTTATTTTCTTATTGTAATTTAAATATTACTTCAACATGAGTTATTCTGCATTCTCCTCGGAACAACTTTCTTCTACATCCTTGTCATCCTCATCCATATCATTACTATCATTGTTAGAATCAACATCTTCGTTATCGCTATTTTGATTATCAGAAGTAATTGATCCAGCTTCTAATTGACTATTTTTGTTGTCGGTTTCTTCATCTGCACTGCTATTCTCTGAACCAGAATGTACCTCCAATTCAGATTGAGAATTTTTCTTAACTTTTTTAGTTTTATGAGCATTCCTTTTATCTGGATTTATTACAATTTGACTGTCATTAATAATTGGCCATTCTATTGTTTTCTTTAAGTATTCGGTCGCTATTCGTGGATTATCCATTTTAACAATTGCCGTTCTGTAAAAATGAGTAAATTAAGTAACATATATAATTATTTTATGGTTAAAACTCTCCATAACAATAAGAACCTGTAATTATTTTTGGCTTTCAATAAGGTAACAGATTTACATCCTATTAGTGCTTCCTTTATTTGTTGAGGTTTCGTTCCACATTTAATTCTTGAAATATGTAATCTGTAAATGACGAGATGAACATATTGATAAAACTATTTTACAATTTAATTCTGAGACAGACAAAAAAAATATGTACTTACATATTTGTTGATTTAATTTCCGGTACTATTTTAGGAATGACAATTTTCTTCCTAATTTTCTTTGGTTTTATCTTTTTTTCTGGTGTATTTGTGGTTTTTTTTATTGGTTTTACCGTAATATTTTTGCCATCGACTAATTTATTTTTCGATGTCTTTATATTTTTAATTTTTTCACCAACATTGGAAAATATTACACGGCAATTTCGAGAAGATTGCCGACGTAATTTGACAGTAAAATCACCATCGAACAACCCCCTAATTTCATTTTCATCTTTTATTGTACGAGGAAGACGAACTTCTACGGATCTTGTTAATTCTTCTTCAATTTCTTCTGCACTACGTTTAGGCATTTTTAAATAAATTACACCGATATTTTTATACAGATTATGAAACAAGAATCAATGCTTTCGTTATCAACGAACGAAGTAAACAAAGTTGTCAAGCAATTTTTAGGTTAGAATCGCACGTGCGAGTGATGCACTAATTGTAATTTGAGGCTACGTCGCGTTCAAAATTTGGGGACACCGTCACATTGTGGTTTGGTGTCTACTGGACAAATTGTAAGTACATTTTTTTATGGTTTTAATAACCCTTGAGTTTCTTTTTGATGCATTTAATACGACATTTTCGAAGAGTTGAGCTTGAGTTGCCTAGAAAAGCACGTGTAGAAGGTTCTGTCAATCTCTTTATAATATTATGTTTATCTTATTATCAGTGATATAAAAAATGGTTAAATCTACATTTGAGTGTGACAAAGAAGATGAGAATATGGATTGCACAGACAATGATGTAGTTGAAAAAGACAATAACGACTCTCAAGAGATTGAAGAAAACAATTGTAAAGAACTTCTAACATCAAGTAAAAAAAAGAAACGAGGAATAATATATTTATCGACAATTCCAAAAAATATGAATGTTACTAAAATACGTGAAGTATTTTCGGAGTATGGAGATGTGGGAAGAGTTTATTTACAGTTAGCCAATCACGGTAAGAAAAACTTTATTTTTTAAATTTTATGACGAATTAGTTTAATAATAAGATGAATTTTAGAAATTGAACCTGGGAAACAGAAAAAAAAAAGGAAAACTGCGGCAAGGCATTTCACAGAAGGTTGGGTTGAATTCGAAAGTAAGAAAGTAGCTAAGTACGTAGCTGCAACGTTGAATAACAAACAAGTATCCACAAGAAAGAGTAGTAAATTTTACGACATTATATGGAATATTAAATATCTTAGTGGGTATGTGAAAACCAATAATTTGATTCATCTTGCTATTACATTGAATAATTTAACACTTTTGTTCATTTTCCAGATTCAAATGGGTTCATCTAAGCGAACGTTTAGCGTATGAACGTGCTGCGCACAAACAGAGATTACGTACAGAAATGTCTCAAGCTAAACGAGAAATGAATTTCTACTCTTACAATGTCGATAGGAGCAACAAATTGAAAAAGAAACAAATGAAAGGAGAGAAGACTGAATTTGTTGCACCAAAAGTCAAACAGAGAGAAACTGATATGGAAATAAGAAGTAAAAAGAACGAAAAGTCTACTGATTTTTCAGAAGTTTCAAGTTTGTTTTAGGAATCTATTATTTGTACATAGTATAAAAAAGTGTATTTTTGTTATGTGAAGTTGAATAAATAAGTATTATTATTTGAATATTAAGTTCTCTCTCTCTCTCCTTATTTCGTATACTTCTACGTTCTTATTGGTAAATCAAATTTGGACAAAATTCTACTGTCCTATGATATAGTGAATTCAGACGAGAGTAGCTCTCATATTTCAGCTTCAGGCTTCAGCCCTAGCAACGCGCCAACGATAACGCGTAGTTATTGTGGTGTACATACTCACATGCTTAAAGACGTTCAGTTTATTTCGAACTGAGAAGAGGTGAGGTTGGTTCAGTGAAGCTTTTACTGTTTGTAATAGAAATTTCAGAATGGATACGAAAAATTTTCAAGAATTTATGGAACTCGTTGGTCGTTTGAAGGTAAGTCGATATTATAACAGAATTCACCATTCTAAGTAATCATATGCAAACCTGGTATGACGTTATAACGAATTTTCTATTTTTATACCTGGCGCAAATGTCAAAATTTTGGTAGCGTTTTGACTAAGTCTGAGTTCACACAGTACCTTTTTTTTTAATTATTTTTAGAAATAAAATCATTATCTTAAACTTCTTATATAATGGTTTCCCAAAAATTCCCACATAAGCTTTTATAAATAGATTTTATATGTTATATGCGCACACGAATATAACGTACATTGATATTCGTACTTTGAACAAGAATTACATATATGTTTAGAACGCTCAAAGGTGCTATATTCGTTTAGTTGTCATTGTCACATAAGGACAATTACTTGAAGGTTAAGTTTAAGATATGAGTCAGAAAAATTCAGTATTTGTTAGATGCAATGTATTAAATTCTTATTTCAAATACAGTTTTGATTTAATTTTTGATTATTTTCAGTAATTAGAATTTCATTTAAACAGATTAAAATCTTGACATTTATTTTTAGCATATGAAACGAACTGGATGGGTTTTAAGAAATGTTGCGGAACCAGAAACAATAGCAGGACATATGTATCGAATGGCCATGCTCTCATTTTTAGTAGAAGGTGAAAATCTAGACAAAACAAAGTGAGTTTGACCTTTTTATCTTTATTAATTAGTTTTATACATGAATATTCAATGATAAGTTATCATATTTGACAAAATTATTCTCAGTTATATTATTAATCAAAATTCTTATTACAGTATGAAACTATTAATGAAGAATAATAATAATAATTTTGAGACAAACTAATATTTTGTTTTTAGAATCATGAAAATGGCCCTAATTCATGACTTAGCTGAATGTATCGTTGGTGATATTACGCCGCATTGTGGAGTCCCAGCTGATGAAAAGCATAGGAGAGAAGATGAAGCAATGGAGGAGATCTGCCAATTGCTAGGGGATAAGGGACCTGAAATGCTCCAGATGTTCAGAGTAAAAATTCACTAATCAATCATTTTTTTTCTTCAATTTAATATGATATTGCATGATTATTATGTTTTTATAGGAGTATGAAAAACAAGAATCTCCTGAAGCTCAATATGTCAAAGATTTAGATAGACTGGATTTGATCATGCAGGCTTACGAATATGAGAAAAGAGACAATATTCCAGGAGAACTAGAAGAGTTCTTCGTCAATACCAACGGTAAAATCAAAAACCCCTTTATAAATAAAATTGCAGTTGAAATCAGTGCAGAAAGGCAAGCATTTTTACAGAAAGTAAATGCTAAATAATAATATAAGTTTCGCAATAACCATCAAGGTAATAGCAAATTAAACAAAATTTATCTAATTTAAATATTTTATATTTTAATTTCTTAAAAAATCGTGATACAAATGTTACCATGTAGTGGTAAATTAAAAAATATTATTTTAAGAAAACATGGTTTAGGTCTGAATATAAAACGGAATACTCAATTCATTGGATTTGAACATGGCATTATTTTCATCAATGGCTGTTGCAAAATTATAGCAATATTCCACTTTACATTTTTTTCAAAACTATTACATACAATTAGTAGTATGTATTATACAAATTAATTCATTACGATTAATGTTTATTTCGTTTTCTAAAGAATTCAGCCAAAATGTCTATGATTGTTCTGAACCAAATGAATCTATGTAAAGTACAAATTGTAAGAAGTTGAGCTAATGTAAATAGAAATCCTTTAAATTTTAAAGCACCATGTTAGATTTTTAGATAATTGAAGAAAATGGGATGATCATTGCTACCTACTTGTTGTTACAGTTGTAATAACGATGATTTTCAAGAAAAGTATAAACTTTTAATGATGCTATTATGAGTACCTTTTTATAATTATGATCAATGCAATATAACCGCTTTATTTTAATATTGTTTTATCTAGTTCAATTCAGATTAGTTTTATAGTAAATTCTTGTTTTACGGAATTACAACATATCAGTATAATTTAACATTATTCCTAGTATTTAGATAAATAATCAATAACAACAATTATTTTTTTAATTCACAACACAAAATATTTTAATGCTTTCAAATTGGTTTTATAATAATAAGATTCTTGTTACTTATGATTAGCAAGTAATTTATGCTTATTTACCTACCCGAGTTGGAAGATCATGAAACTCTTTGTTCTTCCAGTCAGTTTTTTTTGCGATAGCAACTGTCACATAATATTGTTTATTCGAGAGATATTTTATTGTTTTCTTATAATAGATTTAAAATATAAGAACAGGATATGTTGAATAAAAATTAAGTGGAAATTTTGATCAGTGTTATTAAGAATTTAAAAATGAGTTAAATTGTTAATGACAATGCTAGATCATTTTTAAACGTTACTACGTATGCAATATTTGAAACCAAAAATTGAACTTAGCTGATAAATGTTATTTTATTTTCATTTTAACAATATTTATTTATATTATTGTTCAGTTGTTTGAATGGAGTAACAGAGAAGCACAATAAAAATAATTTGGGAAAGTTAATCGACATTTATATTTTCTACCTTTAATTTTATATTTATTGTAACCGATACAATCTCTGAACAGATTACTTATATACAAATGTGAATTCAGTAGATGCGAGAATAAAAATATGCTTATTGTGTCGTAATAAAGGGCAAAATCACCGGAACTGGGCATGTCATGGCCATGCCTATTTACAAAATTCAGAGTAAGCCTACTACGCACGTGTGCGATAGATTCGTTCGATGACGAAAATTTACTGCAAGAGGGGGAACGAGGAGAACCGACCGAAGCAAAGAGTCGAAGACTCAAAGAGTGGAGGTTGTTACGTTGTACTCTCGCTCAGTAGCCGTAGTGGTTGAATAGACAACGAATCGTGGGGGGAAAAAATATGGCCGTTACTCGAACGCAGACCGTGGTTTATAAATACGAACGAATGTTCGAATGTAAAAAAGTCGACAGTGTCTTTCCGAATCGGCAGGACGACTCGCACGTTGTTTCGTTCATAAAAACGTCAGTTCTGACAATTTGATAAGATAGTATTACCGTACGATATCGAAGAAGCGTCACCGGCATTTTGCTTGGTTATGTAAAGGAAATTCTAGTGTTCTTTTCAAATTTTAAATGAAATGTCATTCATCGACCAATAGTTTTTCATCTAGAATAAGTTCGATTGGTTGAAATTTCATATGAGATTCATTCGCAAGGTTATTCAAAATTCAATGAGTAATCAATTATTGCGGAGTCGCGGCTTTTTGTCAGCCGTGACGCGTGCGCATCCTGGCATGTCCGAATACATTCCGCGGTTGTCGTTATAGCGACGGAGGGTGATCGATGTAGCAATTTCAGATTTCATTAGGCGAAAAACGATTGGATTGATAATTCTCGTGCTCTCGGTATCATAACGCAGTCAGAATCACTGACCAAGACATATCGTGTTTAAAAAATTCACCGCTATTTCATTCGACGCTCCTTTCTTCTCCTAGTATAAGTATGCCATTGAATTTATGAAATTTTACCGCTATTTGAATCTGAAAAGGCATCGCGTTCCCGCGCCGGTGGGACTTTCTTGCGAATCAAAATTACTAAATTAAATCTCGAAATATAGGATGTCGCAAGAGGACGTTCGAAAAGAGCCAATCGTGGAATTGGACTGGAAAACGGCGGATCGATTGATCGAACAATTCGATAATGATCGAGATGGAGCGCTCCATCGGAACGAGTTTCAGGCTCTTTGCGAAGATATTTTCGGACAGGAAGAAGTACGCGGCAACGAGTGGCGTATCGGCGAGATATTTGAAATTTTCGACACCGATAACGATGATTTATTGAACGAGAAGGAGTGGAAGCGGTAAGTTTTGAAAATGACTTTTACTATGTTAATTTTATCAATGAGAATTGCAAATGAACAAAATGAGTAAAAACGTATTTTAATCCCAAATTGAGCGATGGCGTATTATTTGTGTCTCGTTACGCATAGGTGTTACGAACAATGGGTACACCCAACTATCAATCCCGTGAATGTATTGTTGGTGGTTGACGTTCAGAATGATTTCATCGATGGAACCTTGGCAATTCGAAACTGCGAGGCGGGTGAGGATGGAGCGGAAGTCGTAAAACCGATAAACGAACTAACAAAAGACCTACCCTGGTACAAAGTCATTTACTCGCTCGATTGGCATCCTGAAAATCATATCAGTTTTTACGAAAATCTGCACTTACGCGAGCTGCATGAGGACTCGAAAGTACGATTTATGAATTAAAATAGTATTATTTTATAAATGTTTATAAATTTTTAAAAATCAATTTATCGTAGATTTCGAAAGAAGATGCGAAACCGTTTGATACAGTACTCTTTTCACAACCTCGGGTGGAACAAACGCTCTGGCCAACGCACTGCGTCGTCGATTCGTGGGGTGCTCAATTGCACAATGAATTATTCATTTCACCAAAATCCGAAAAGGTAATATTTTTGTTAATGTAAAGTATATACGACCGAACTTGAAAAGAAATTAACAGTGTTATAGAATTGTTCGTTTTTTTTCTGAACAACATAAATATTGGAATTACATTATTATTTTATATGAACCGTTTAAAAATTAATCTTAGGTCCATTTTTCGACTCTAGAAAATAGTCTTGCGTGCGACTACCATAGTCGAATGCTAAATTGGAATAAGATTTAGGTCTGTCGTGGAATTTAAAAAATTGAATTGTTTTCAGGTCCGGAAAGGTCAGGACCCCGAAGTCGATGCCTATTCCATGTTTCACGGGAGCAAATTGCACGAAATGCTGACGGAAATGAGAGCCACACATTTGTACGTGTGCGGGCTGGCGTACGACGTGTGCGTCAAGGAGACGTGCTTCGATGGATTGCGTCTCGGTTATCGACTCGTACTGGTCGAAGACTGTTGCCGTGGAATCGACCCGGTCGAGATAGCGAATACGAGGCTCGGCGTGGCCGAAAGAGGAGGCCTGGTGATCAAATCGGAACGAGTTTCATCGCTCGTAACTGGCAAGAGCCGAAGTTTGATTCTGGCTCATCATGCAGCGAGCGTGCTAGCTTGCGAGGAGTCCGTCACTTTGAACGACGATAGCGAAACGATCGAATAATTACTTCCTCTCACGCGAGCCCTGTGAACTATGTACATTGGCGTAACTGGTTTGTAGACTAGGTTTCGAAATTATTGCTCTATATAGAAGCTGAAAATAAAACAAAGGTTCGCCTTTTTCGATTCTACTACGGAGCTCTACCGAGTTTCATGACTCGGTAATCTGCGATATTTTGTTGATGCGAGATATAAATTATGGATTATGTTACGCATTGATTCGATAGGGTGTTTTATTACAGATCGAGTTACGCTAATAATCAATGTCGTTATCGCTAAGAGCTTTTGTTATGCTATATAACGAGCACGCTCTCTGTTCCTGAAGTACAGTTCCTAGAAATACGGATCGTTTCGAGACTTTAACGATTCGCGTGAGCACCACTCGTAAATTTTGTATCGAAGTGGATTCTTGTAACGTGCACCGACCAATGTAGACTATTCCTTTCACGTTGCGTGCTACCCTTGGTGTGGATTTAACAGGGGAAGAGTGCGTGATTTAATAAGAAGAATTTTAGTCTGACTCGCTGTAGTTAACAGTTAAGGAAGATAGTTAAATTATGCAAAGTACAAAACATATCAAGTAGCATTTAGCCAACGTATTAGTACTTACAAATTAATCTATTAGTACAATTAGATCGATAAGAAGGGTATTTAATGTTGAATTATTATTATATATTTATTTTTTTTCAGTATTTTCGATACAAGAAATAAATTATTTTGTTGCTAGAATCTCTATAAAACATCGTATGCATAACATTACATAAATAAATAAATATTCAAATAGAAAATGCATGAATTAAATACGAACATGAATTAATTTGAAACTGTACAAAGTCGCAATAATCATGACTAAATTAATATTATAATACATAAATTAAAAGATTTTCTGGATTATCACACCTGATTCAGTCGTTACTAATTATAAAGTACGCGCAATTCTCTCAATTCGGTTAGCACTTTCACCATCAGTGGTCAATTCGCAAATATATTTTTGCCTCGAAGAACAATCTTCACCTCTGTAAGAGTAAATTCTCGACGCTGGATTGAAATTGAGTTTCAGACATCTACAACAGCAATGTTATGTTATACATAAGAAAAGTAATTGTAAAATATATGTGAAAATAATCGATTCTATAGAAGAATATGGTGTTGGCTCCCACTTATGAAAAACGGAACAAATAAAAATTGTACTCTATTTTTACAATATTGTGCAATACCCTCCAAAAAATAAAAAGAACTGATAATTGCTGTCTCTGGTTTGTTCTCATATTCTAGAGGTCAATAAAATATGACTAATGTAAAACCTCGCGACCGTTATCGAACTTCTTCCACATCCTCACTAACAATAAGAGGAAAAAGGAAAAGAGGGTAACGGCGACGAGGTTTTACATATAGTACCTTTGTCCAGTGGGTACTTGCGAGAAAGTTTTTCGAAATTTTACATCGTGTTACTTGTTATATTTTATTGAGTTCTAAGCAACGAGAGCAAGCCAGTAAACCACAGACTAGGTGATTTATATAAAATAGATATGTTTTTTTTTTTCAATTTTTCAAAAGTGGTAGCTAACATTATATATATATAATATTATGTAAATCGGTACCAACCTTCCATCTCCAACTACCGACTGTTTCGTATCCTGATGAACAGGCCTCGCACTGGCGGCCCAGATCCATAATAATCCTGGATTAAGACCTCCGGTCCAAAAATTCTTGTCTTTATATTTCGGATCGGTTTGTAAGAGAGCGATCATGTCCTGATTCTCCTCGATCGTCTCGAACTCCACGAGGTGCCCTGCCATTCCACGACATAAACTCGCCGACGATTTCCAATCATATTCGCGCGTACTGAAGAAGTAACAGTTTTTACCGACTCGCGTGAAATTCTGCGGACAAGGTTCTGAAAAAAAAAACAGCCGTTAGTTGGCAAACGCAGGGATGCATTTTTGCTTTTGGTACCTTTCTCCTTGTTGTTTCCAGATATGACGTAGTACAGCAATTCCTCTGCTCGCCTCAAGCGTTTCTCGAGGAAATCGACTCTGTAAACTAATTTCTCTATGGCTCCTGAAATTTTCAATTTTGAACATTCAATTAGAGTCGAATTTCAATTTTCAATTTTTCGAAATGAAAATGAGTGCGATTGCTCTCACCGAGTAAATAAAGATCGGTTTCGGAGACGTCCCTCTTGTTCGGCGTGGATACTTTTGAAGTTACAACGAAGGACCTATCGCCGAACTTCATTACTCTTGATGTTCTCGAGCCATTCGGATTTTCGCCGCCCGACACGACCCACTTTTCCAACAGTTCGCTCCACGGTCCATCTCCACGATTTTGATCGATCTGAGCTATATTCGTCAGCGAGTTTTGCACTATGCTAGCATTCGAGAACGGCGTTGCAGCTAAATATGATTTTTGTAATCAATATCAGTTGTAAATCATAATTATCAACTTTCAACACTCACCGTTTTGTTGTATCGCAAGTGCAATAAACGCCACGATAATGATAAGTATTTTATGTAATCCTGTCATTGTGAATCTGTGAGGAGAAGTAATCAAAGAAATCAAATCATTATAACTGAAAATACATAATGGTCTTATCAACATATAGAAGGAAAAAATTTTTTCGATTCGATTTCAAGGTTCTTGGTAAACATTCAACTTTCTCCAGGAAAGTCCCATGTGTCATGTCGCAAGAGCGATTTACGTACCTTTGTGGAAACGTAAATTCGTATACGTCACGCTACACTCACTTTCCGTTAAATTATTTAACTAAGTCTAATGAATTATTGGCACCAATTATATTTGTTCTTCGCTTGATCTTTTGAACGACTGCCAAATTTTAGGCCAATTTGACGGATAAAGTGAAAGTGAAACTGTCAAATGATTTCAAGAACATTCGATTTAACTTAAATTTCATACTCGTATTAGAAGTATAAACCACTATTTCGGTAGCTATAAATACGGTTGTACCTTTTCCGTGTCCCGAACCCGACTGACACTACAAATCCGGTACGGTTGCGAGTGACTGAATGACAAAACATCCGGAATCCACAGGTATAGTAGCGGTTGGATTCACTGGGTCACTTTCTCCCCACCTTGGGAAAACGAGTCACTTTCTTCGACGAGTCGCATCCTTGGTATTAGGCGTACTCCGCTTCTATGTCAGATCTCGTTTTCAATCGCATAGTTCGTGTCAATGACCTTGTTATTACATTTATGACGAGTATAAATCGTCTTACTCGAAAAATCTTAGAAACATCTATAACTTTAATGGTACATACTAATATTTCAGTAACCTCGTAAAATAATACAAACGAATATCAAAATAATGAATCTTTATTAATACACGTAGCAACAGCGCGATACTTTTGTGAACATTCATAGATTTTATCACATCGTATTATTAATCTCTCGTCCTCAAAAGTATACCGTCAAATTGAGTCTTTCGTTGGTGGCCTGACTGCTGCCAGCTCTCGTCTCGGCCGCTACCTCGACGCTATCCACTGTCTGCAAAAAGCAAAAGATACGTTCACGATAAACGGAAAAACGTTTAACCTTCAATTTTAGAAATCGAGAAAAGTAATTACCCTGTCGTCGTCATCCCATGATAGCTTTTTCACTCTTCGTGAAATCGAGTTTGTAGGCCAAGTCGGTGCTAGCGAGTCCGGCGGATCTCCTGAATAATTCGATGAGTTGTGCGATCCGGTATCGATATTGGTACGGGCGCTCAGATCGTTCATGTTCTGGACGAGACCGCCTGCGTTCGGTATATTCGAAGTGGCCGACAGAGCAGGAGGATTCGGAGCGGGCGCTACTTTATGCCTCGAGTAAAGAGGTAATTGTCTTGCTGACATAACACCTAAATTACAATTTTAACAAATT
This sequence comes from Goniozus legneri, assembly GCA_003055095.1. Classification (NCBI taxonomy): domain Eukaryota; kingdom Metazoa; phylum Arthropoda; class Insecta; order Hymenoptera; family Bethylidae; genus Goniozus; species Goniozus legneri. Next base: position 105,327 of record NCVS01001180.1, read on the forward strand.
AATTAGACATCAATTCATGAATATAAGAGAAACGCCAACTTACTCTTAATAGTGGCGCTGTAGGAACCCTCATTATCTTCACCGAAGACGGGATTGTCGATATCGTTATCGTCCGATCTATGATCGCGACAAGAGTTTTCTAGAGTGTCCTGAAGTGCACTAGCACCGAGTACTTGAGGCGTGGGGCTCAATGCCGACGGAACTGGAGATTTTTCTCGATATCCAGTTCCTACTGAACTCACGGACCCCCCACTTTTTGGTCTCTTACTACACGAAATAAATAGAACGATCAGAGTTCTCTTAGAGTTGAATAGAGTTGTCTGCGTACTTACTTTTTATAAATATATAATATAAGAATCAATATTACAACTCCAAGTAAGCCTAAAACGGCGCCAAATACTGCAACAAGGAGAACGCTGCTTCCGAGCCAAGCAGGTGCTGCTCGTGCAGCAACTGGCGCGGAGCCACTATTTGGTATGTGTACAATTACAGGAATCATACTTGATCTATAGTGAAAAATCTTAATTGGTCGAGAATCGAAATATTATATTTAATTTACTCTAATATCGTTATATACCTCGGGGGTCTCCCCGAATCAGAAGCGACGGCAACGAGACGAGCCAATGAACCATTGAAAGGGCCCGTTGATCTCAGGATCAGTTCCCCGTTGTCTTTTAACTCGAACGACCTAAAACAACACGATAATTAATGATTCAAGAAAAAGAACTTTATCATAAATCTCATTAATATTTAAATACCTGGCATCCGGGCCTCTTAGGGATAAGCTTACTCTATCTCCTCTGTCGCCATCAGCAGCTTCAAGTTTACCTTTAATAAATAAGTTTTTATAAATTTACATTTTTATAATATAAAAAAGACTAAATTCTAACTTACCGATTAGAACTCCTTCTCTTATACTTCGAGCGTGAAATTCATATCTCGGATGTCGAAAGCGCGGTTCCCACTCGTTTACATCTTCCACTGAGATATTAACTCGTGAGGTGTCATTCTAGAATTTTTAAAGGTGGCATAAACGTCAAGCTCGTAATCTATTATAAATATATTGAATTATTGTTGTTAGAACTCCGCTTACATGATAACCATTCGTGACTCGAACCAAAAAACTGTGTGAAGTTCTCCTTTCGTAATCCAGAGTTCCTTTCAATATCAGTTCTCCAGAATTTGTAATAGAGAATCTTTCTAAATCTTCTACCGCTCCTTCCAATATGTATTTTAAATTCTAAAATACAAATTTGAAGCTATAAGTGAACTATTCGTTACAACAGATGAAGAATTTAAATGTTTACTTACAGGCTCGGCTTGATTGACTGTAGTTGTTAAAAGAACACTTCCTGGTGGAGTATTTTCTGGAATACTAGTTTCGTAGTCTTTTTGAACAAATTTTATAGGAATTCTGCCATCTGTAAATTAAAAATTTGTATTTGAAAAGATTTTTCATAAGACTGCGTACATTATTTAACTTACCAGCAGTTGGTCCTTCCCCATAAGCGCCTTCGCGCGAAACGACAATTGTAGATAACGCATACCTATCTGGATTATCAATTTGGGTAGCCTAAAAAATCACGATTATTATACCGATATAAATATAGACGACAAAAAGAATTTTTTAAATATCTACCTTTATCACAATTGTCGCTGGAGAAATAAGTTCGTGATCTTGTAGCGGTCGTATGATTACAATATCGGCCGTTTCTGGATTTAGCATGAGAAAAGGAAGAATACCGCCCTGAAACGTATATCTAACTGGAGCATTTATTCCGACGTCCTGATCGACAGCTTTAATCGGCGCGGGCTCCACTCTTAATATTTTCCTCTGCGAAGATATTTTTATAAATTTTTCGGATAATTCTTCGAATCGATATTCTAACTTACAGTTTTAACTTCTGTAGGCACGCTAACTTTGTACTGATCATTCAAAAACGCTGGGTTCTGATCGTCCGCGTCGATAACGTTCACGAAGAGCGTCGTAACCGATGATTGCGGAGGATTACCTTGATCCTAAAAATATTTATCGCTCATAACACTTGCCACCTAATGGCACCAATAGAAATTTTTTAACATACCTGAGCTCGTATTTTTACAGAAAAGTTGCTCAAAGCTTCGTAGTCCAAAGCTTTCCTCAACACCAAGGTACCCTCTAATGCGTTAATGAACACAAAATAATCCTGAAATAACGAATGTTATTAATTTCGTTATTATTTAAAATTGAAAATGATGACGATTTTACTCACTGAATAAGGGTTAGGCAAAACTGCATATTGTACAGTGGAAAAAGGGCCAGGCTGATCCGCGTCCACAGCGCGAACACCCTGAAGGACCCTGGTTCCAATTACAGTCACTTCTGAGATATTGAGCACGTAAGGCGCGTTGATGAATTGTGGCGCATTGTCATTCGCGTCCGTAACTCGAATGTTCACCGGAATAACAAATCCCTGCGAAATAATAGAATAATTAAGCCAAATTCTTTCATCATCCGATAGTTACAACTTTCAAATACCAGGCGATAGTTTTACGTAAAACTTACATAACGTTTTTACCGCTAATTAAGAAAAATAAAGAATGGCGAATTTAGCATTTTATCAACTCACAGGATCGATAGTGTGCTTCCTCTCGCAGATGACGTTGATGTAAACGCTCGCCGGACCATCGATTCCCTCTTTGTCTAATGGCCTCGTCAAGGTTAAATTCTTGGAAAATGGCGAAATCGCCACAGGACTGTCACGCTCCTGCAGCGTCAACTCGATGTCACCTTTAGGCCCGGGATCACCGATCACACCAACGGTACCAATCACGTCGTTCACTCGATGGTCCTCGCTCACGAAGAGATGATCCGCTGTGGCGCCATTCTCCAAAAAACATCTTGTGTCGCGAATTACTGCAATATCATATAAGATTTAGTTTTATATATAAAATCACATAACAATAAAAATATAAAAATAAAAATAGTAATAATTTAACGATACAAACAACAAATAATTAATTTTTAATTTTTATTTGTATAAATATTGACCAACTTGTTTATATGTATACAGAAAGAGGTGAGAATTTTGTCGCGATGTAAAATCGTTCGAAGGTTCGAGAAATCGGTATCGACCCGGATTGATTGTTATGAATGGACCATAAAGATACCGCAACGTATTGTAACCGTCGACGAAGCCACAAAGGTTCATAATATACGTGTTATTTCCATCCGTTACATACACCGCACGTATCCGGCGAGAATTGGTGGCTTTTGGTTTTCCGTCGAAATCGAAGATGAGGTTTAAGTATATCGGGGCTTCTTCATCTGACAACTAACAAGTATACCTTGAAATAAATTCAACGATCTTACATCGGAACAATCACGGGTTCGTGATTGAAATTCAAATTCTTTTTATTGCAAATTAAAAATATTCAAGAGCCACAATAATCCATACAATAACTTTGTATATTGTATCATTATTATACACAATAATGTTAGAACGAAATCTTAAATTTTTATAAAATTAGACTTTTCATGGCTTACGTTTTTCGTATATTGTATATTTAGGTCTAGTCTAGTCTTTTTTCGTAGTTAGATCTACGCAACAAAGAAGTCAAGAAAAGTTTAATAAGATAAAAAGTGAAGCTTCTATACTAACATTCTGATGAATAAAATTCGTATAAAAACTACATTACACACTAACCAGTTTCTCAAATTTCAAAATTAAAAGTTATTCTATTAATTATTATCTTCCAGAACATCCTTAAGAAACTGTTTTGTAAATTTAGTCAATCGATTATCGATCGGCCCAATTATGAAAGTCGATACTGAGTGAATAAAATGAATCCGCATCGTCGTGTACAACGAGCGATCATTGCTCGTGTTTAACCGTTCGTGTCCGATGTACACGTAGACGGCGAGAGGCGGAAAAAAAGTAGAGCCGATAGTTCGGATCGTCGAGTATGCGATGATACTACGACCACGCTGGCGTGTCGCATGACGGCGGGTATGACGCGGCCGAGTCGGCCGAGATTCGTTGAACGGCGAACGAGAACGGACCTGGTCAGTGTGTTGTGCGTGTAGACGCGTGATCGTTTGTCGGTGTGGAACCCCGGCCGCGCGCGAGGGTAGATATACCCGCTCCAAGGGAGCGCAGTTCCGGCCGAGGCAAACTCATACTATATATATATAAATATATATATATATATCTATGTATCGATACCACTGCCATACACTGTACCAGAAATTCATTTACCGGTCTTCGTCTATTTTGTGCGAGTAATGAAGAATATTTTTAACTATGAATAATTTTAATTATTTTCTGTTTCGGTAAGCAACGTTGAATTTTCGCTCGATTTCACAGAATTTTTATCTTATAATAAATTCTCATCGAATTGAATTGATATGATATATATAGGTATACTATGTACCAGAAATTTACCGGTCCTCGTCTATTTTGTGCGAGCTATGAAGAATATTTTTAACTGTAAGTAATACTAATTATTCTCGTTTCGGTAAGCTTAACGTTGAATTTTCACTCGATTTCGCAGACTTCATATCTATATATAATAAATTCTCTATATTTTATGAAAATCTACATCTATACATCTTAATGAGATACTACCTCGAAAGACTCGCGAGGAGAAAAATAATTTAATACTCGATTGATGACAGTTTTTCTTTCTCGACAGAGCTCGCACGCTCGGATGGTTCGCACGAGTCGCATGTCGTTCGTCGTTAATTTAAGGGCTTTATGCTCACAAATAAGGCACGAGGCTCATAGACGAGACATGCGAGTAGAAGAGAAACGAAACGCGAGCAAACATAAAAGCTGTTTGTTCTCTATCTGGGCCGTTCTTCTTTTCCCTCATGTTTGATGCGCGCATGGAAATTCGACCTCTTTAAGTGGCGAATTTACGAGGTGTGAGTCGAATTTCATTCATGACACTTTACAAACGACTTTGTGTTTTCCCGAAATGGAAATTTTTGTTTAGAAAATGACAAGAAAGTCAAACAAAAATCTCCGCACACTCGACCAGTTGTAAGTTGCTATTTCCAGTTGGAGATTTCTTCTTGCTCTGATTGTTTTTATCGAATTTGTTCGAAGCCGTTAAACTCGGACTCGAAAATCAAAAGATCCACGAAAAACCGATTTCAGTGACCATGAAAACCGAACGAAGAAGTGTACGAAGCGCTTCGTGCTTCGAACTGCGGCTGGCTTGAGTTTGATGCACCTGTGACGTCATCCGATGCGTTTTCATATGGAGTATCATCGCGTACCGTGAATTACGATAATCGACTCAGTCTCGCTCCGTCGATACTGCGATTCCTGTTCTTCGGTTTACAGTTACGTGGGCACGCATCGGAAAAAACGTCCTCTTCGAGTTTTTCTTCTATATTTTTTGCAACGTGCGTATTTATCGTTCAGCAGGGGCAATTATCGGTGCAGTACCCTCTCATAGTACTCGATTTACCAAAAATTTCATCTAAATTCTAGCCTTATTGACAATTTTTTTTTTCAGTAGTAGATTCTTGAAACAATTATACTCACGTTGACCAGAATTCGAATGAAGTGTACAGCAAAAGAGAAGAACGGTGATCAACGAGCGGCACCCCATATCGATTCGATATCACCGTACAACCAGTGGTATATTACCCGATTCATCTGAAAATAGAAAATTTCATTAGACGCGATTAAATACCGCCGCGAAACTTTTTATTTTAATAAACTCGAACGTTTTCACAAAGGCTTTCACTCGAAGGTTACGTTGCACGTGGGGTTAACAACCGCCAACTAACAATTGAAACTACACTAGCTCAGCTTGCGCCACTTTTGCTTTCAACCCCTCCCTCGCTAGAGTGCGATGACTCTCCGCGGAGGCTACCGGCAAACTGGACTGACACCGAGGAAAAGCGCATCGTTATTTCGCAAGCCGCTTTTTAGGCGGAAGAGGTCCCCGAGTACTGTTAAAGTCGGAAAAGAATGAAAAATAAGCTATAATAGCGCGTTCAGTTGGCATAAAGTGATAAAGTTCGCTTGCCTAACACCACACGAGCCGCGCGCGCGTGGCTAGAAAGCATGCGGAGAGAAACTCCTTTATTACGTGGGCGCATGTCGGCTTACGCGTGCCGAACTCTTCATCGATATCGCGACATGCCAACGTCGATTTTAAACTAGTTGCTTCCCTATTGAAAAAAATATAAAATTTAGATTTAAAAACATAATACACAGACTATCGCAATGTGGTGACACCTGATCATTGCAATTATGATATAATTATAATTGCATTTAAAAATGTATCATTTAAAATTAACAAAAGTTGTAAAGAAATTACATAAGCTATCTCGTTTCTTTCTGGAATGAATCTGTCTAAACGTTTCTCTTAAAGATCTATTTTTTCAGGAAACCTTTTTTTTTCTAATTTTTAGTAGAAAATCTTACGTAACGGTATTGTTAAAGTATGAATACACGATAAAAGAAAAGTCGTTATCGTAATTACATTACTCTTTTCACATTTCGGAATTTTCCTCGGCACGAGACAAAGCGAAGACATTATCTCGGTATAAACCACCGGATGCATTCGAATGCCGCTCGTTAACCGTGCTCATTTTTAAACCTCGACGTCGATACATAGAAAAGGGGGAAAGGGGTCTACGCGCGATAATTGCACGTCTAGCTAGTAACGATAAAAACGTTCGAGAACAAAAATTGAATATGTATACATATATTCGTAAATTCGAGGCGTTGTGCGAGAAGGGAATGCAAATATCGAGCTAGGAGCAAGTGGGTGATTCTTAATTGGTAGCAAAAGTCTCGAAGAAAATGAGATAGGCGAGACGTACGCGGGGTTCAAAGTGGGCCACGATACGCCTTAAATCCACGAACCGTAAATTGAAGAACGACGTCAGGCATGGTCGACCGGCATACAACGGAGTCCACCTGTGTGCGTGCGCGTATGTTGCAATTCATTGTTGGTTTTACTTCCGCAAATTGTTAAAGAATTTTTCAAGTGAATCCCGAGAGAAATTTACCAATAATAAAATATACACGCATATTTTACTTGTTCGATAAATTACGAAAACCTAGCACCGTTTGTCTTTCGAGACAAAACGTGCCATTTTAGTAACGATAAATTTTTATTTTACGTCGTCGGGAAACAAGCGCTACGAGTACCCCATAAAATTCAGCTTGTTTACTCACCACGAGGAGCGTTAGGCAACGCTTTCATCGATCGTTCCGAACCCCTTAACAAATTTTAACTGCCTCTTGAAATTACTCGTAGAAATATCCAATCGCCCTGCTTTTTTATATAAACCACTCGAAAAATACAAAACAATTGTACAAAAATCGATCAACACTCGAACTCAATCGTTTCTCGTATTTCGTACACCATAATCGAATCGGACTTCACATATACACATTTTATTACTTAGGGCCCTCTAAAAATATTTCACACACCGCGTGACCATAAAACAACCCTTAACAAAAACCACACAACTAGGAGTTAAAAAAATAGCGATAACGAAGAGACACTCGTGGAAGCTTGTGCGTTGAAAAAATAAAAAGAGACTGCGGGCACCGTGGCTCGTCGACGAACGCAAAACACTGTCGAGTGCGGTTGAGCGACGAAGCGGCACTCGGGAAGTTGGTCTCCGCGTTAGACAGAGGAAGAAGGGGCCCCCGTGCCCGCGAATCGAGCCTCCACCCAGGCGAACAGGTGCACGCGTCAGGAAAAAGGGGGAAAGGTGGAAGGGAGCGGAGAAAGAGAGAGAGAGACCCCTATAGCCTTTGTTCCCTCCATTCGATGCTACACACGCGAAAATAAGAACGTCGAGTAGTTAAAATGCGTGTGAGAGAAATTGCAAACCCCCTAAAGAAAGTTCTCCAAGGTCAATCGTCTGCCACCCTTCCTCGAACTCCTCGAACCTCCCTCGTACTCAACGAGAACTCCGTGCGATCGTGTTCTAGCCGGTTCGCAGACACGGAAACGTAACCACAGGTAGGAAAAGCAATCTCGACCCTTCCTAATGGAGAATTTGATACAAATTACATTTTTTCATAAATCGTGAAACATTATAAATATAATAAAAATTATGTCTAACGAGATCGCCGATGCAACTTCTCTAGTTGCGAAAATAAATATCATTGCTTAATTACACTTTCTCGTTGCTGAATTATTGTCACGGTAGAAAGTGGTTTTTTCTTATCTTTATAACGCTGACGAGGCGAAGTCTTGCATTGCCTGATAATATACGTAATTGACCATCCTCTGTTGTTTTGGTAATTGTTTTCTCGAGGTTACAGGTTTTTGTATCGTTCAGCTGGCATCACCCCCCAATCGAAGGTTCCCTAGCAGCATCGTAGTGTAATAATGAACACTCACCAGTTGAGAGAAATTCGAGAGACCGCACGTATCCCAAATATTCCGTTACGGCATGATAACTTTTACCGCTCTCGGGAAAACGGTGTGAGATTCTCCGAGTGCAGACTCATCCATAAATTCACCTTTACTGTGCAGACTAAAGTGGAGTAGAGCACTCATTCGGAATATAATTCCTCTTCTTCCTTCCATACCCATTATAGGATTCGTTTATTCTGACAGAAAAGAAAATTTTCCTTGTTTTAATATAACGAACAAATAATAATTATCTAAATAATCACAAATAATAGTGAAATAAATTAAAATGATAATTAATCTCTAATGAAACAGAGAATAACTTCGTTTGGTAACTTTTTTATTGTAATTACAAATAACAATGATCACACACATACAGATTGTGTTAAAACTAATCAACGTAGTGAATTTTAAAGTCTCAATTTCAATGATGCACTTCATTCAACTGTGTAAACTCGTTCTCACGATCCAGAAGACGAGCGACGATGATTTTACAGACCGATGATGCGAGTCGAGTTTGCTGCGAGAGGCGAATCGATTCCAGCGAATAAATGATCAATCTACAGCCTCTCGGTCCATTTCCCGATTCTTCTCACGCCTCGAGTCGATCGATCCGTCAACCACCGCTAATTGACTATTCTAAAATTCATAGTAATATTTTATTATAAAACGTAAATTCATATTTACATTAATAGCAATATACCTTTTATACAAAACCTTGACGACATTTAACGACATTTCTAACATCCAATAAAACATTTAAAGTTTTGATAATTCACCTACTGTAACATCTGTTTCACACATTATATAATTTTTATTTAATTTTAAATATAGAATAAACATTTAGGTACATCGATTCACAAAACTGGGGTTCCACTCCACTGAATCTGCGCATCTTGCCATCTTCCAAGCAGCATGAAAAAAGTTTTTTTCTTTATTGTCAAACCATCGACATAATTAAAAAATTGATTATGTTTATCCAAGTAAAACATTCGGTGAAAATGATATTAAAAAATTAAATTACGAACTACAGCTCAAACTGATACAGCTGTGTAAAAGGAAAGCGTAAAACGATTCGTTATAGCTTTTGCAACGTGAAAATAAATTTCTACGTCTAGTTTCATACATGATTTCACTCGACGGAAGATGGATATTAAAATTGATCTGAAAAGTAAACTCACTTAGTGCGTATGAGTTTCTCGAGCGGGGTAGCCGCGATATCTAAGGTATCCTTCGCTGGTGTTTCCATCCCCGATGTCTGCTCGTTGGTGCGCGTGTCGACGATCATTGTAGCGTAACTACCGCCGCACGTGTAGTAATGAATCTCGAATCTGTATGTAGGTCGTGCGAAGCATTAATCTTCTATCGTTAGAAAACGAGTTGTGCGAACTAGTACTCGCCTTCGCTCGGCGTGATAATTCCTGAGCAATTCCCGATTCGTGTTGAAAAGGATTCCGTGATGGCCTAGGCAGAGCGTTACCCAAATCGGCAGGGTCGGCGTCTTGAGACGCGATCCCGGTTGACGCGTCAGCTTGGTGTCACCTTCGTGAACCAGGAATCCCACCTCGCTCCTGATCAATACGCCCCATTGCGGAATGGCCTTGAATTAAGCGTTCATCGACCGGTTAGCGTGAACCAACCGACGTTTCGTCTATAGGTCGCGTTTTCGCGTGTTTGGTAACAATAGGAGATTCCTCTGCGTGAAACTACCGTGCAATTGTTCGGTGCGTATTCTAAATTAGAAATGATGTTTAAAAGTTCGTATTACGAGACTGGCTTCGTTCTTTGTACTCCGTGATTATGGGTGAGAATATCTCGATAACGAGTTTACCGAATAATAGAATAATACTGATCATTGGCCTACATAAGTATTCTCGTCGCCAACGTGAACGACCCCGTTGTGGAGATGAGGAGATATACGTCCCGTGAGTACCAGGGTAACTGCACTTATGGGCCCCTCTTCTGGACAGTTACTAAGAATCGAAGCCTTTTGATCCTCCAAATCTGATCGGACTCTAAAAATTAAAATAATTGACCATTCATTGCTAAAGTCTTCATCTTAAAATAAAAAAGAAAAATTGTAATTTATTCATTTTTTTACTAACTTGTCCAGACCTCTTGATAAAACCGCACTGTATAACAATAATTTCGCACCCGGCCCACCTTCATCCTGAAACTAAAAATTACCTCTTAGCATATCAATCTTCATACACCTTTGAACTGTCGATTCGACTTACCAAGTAAAGGTATCTTTTTACGAATATTTCGAGATCCTGGTAATCGGTGAACTCGAATAGATGCAACTGAAAGGAAAAAAACTAAAAATAAATTCCAATCAATCATAAAGTTTAAACGGACGGAGAAAAAATTTAGCACAACGTCTTTCGATCGGAAGATATTATTCGGTTGGCGAGAGGCCAGACACGCCGTTATAAGCAGATTGGATTGTTGTTTGGTGTAACTTGGCATTTTAATCAATTTCACGCTGATAGTTCGGAAATCGTTTTGCTATCCGGTGCTTGCGATCGATAAGCAAAGAATAACCGAAAAGAAAAGGGAGAGCGAGAAGAACGACGAAACACTCACGGTTTCGGTGAGACCGTCTTGAAAATACTGCACGCTATGTTGCAGGTAGGGCGTTTTCTGTGGCAACGCCACTATTGCCCTTGGCACGACAACATTGCCATCGGAATTCACGCTCGTCGAATAGCCAACGTTCTGTGTCGTGTAACCTCCGGCGCAACGCCATATCACCTCCGATATCGCAGTCGTGAGCACTTCGATCTGTCTGTCGTATCCGGGTTTCAATAACCTGAGGATAAGAATCAAGCAAGAATATCGGCCCATTGATTTTTGAATTGTGACGTAAATAAAAAAGACTAAAATACATTTCTGATGGGATCCCGCACTAGACGAACTATCAAAAATTTCTGATTTATATTTGATTTTAATAAACAACTACTTTAATTAAAAATATTTTTCATTCAATATTCCTTACATATCTGGAGTCGTGTGGGTTTCCGATTTAGGATGTTTAAATAGAAAATGCTTCAGCATAATAGCTTGGACAGCTGTTATTATTCCTCTGGTGGTATTTCTCGGAGCTCTCAAACCAAACGCCAGACTCTGTCCGTACGGGCGCAAAGTTAAGCCCGTTCGTGCCCATTCTGCTTTCGGTGGACTCGCACAGCTTCCGAACACCAAGGTCCGTAATTGCTGCAGATTAGCTTTAATTATAATCCATTTCAATAATTTTCACAGGTCAGATGTTTACCATGCACACTTCTGGCGTGATCGGAGTTCCACCTGTGACTGCTGTTTTCGTCAGGATTCTCGTATTCCTTGGGTAGATTATTCGTTCTGAAATCGGAGAAGAACTTTTGATTAAAATCTCAAACTCAAAAAAATAGCCGTAATACGAGTACAATCGGTAAAACCTGGATACAATTCGTCGGGTTCTGCCATCAAAGCGGCACATCTAGACGCTCTGGTGGAAAGCAACATTTTACGATAATTTTCAATTAATTTACCCTTACAATTCGCAATTTAAATACGCAAACTACAGAAAATAAGTATTTCGAAAAATATTCCACAATAAGTAAGACCCTTACGCGGAGAGCTTCTCGACCTTATCTCACGGATATTGGCTATCAATTGAAAATCGCTTATGGATATCCTTCCGTTTATATAAGGATAGAGACACCCCACTGTTCGTGATCGGCTCGTACCCTTCCAGACATCTCGAAAAAGTCGCTATACGTGACGCGCACGAAACGTGTCAATTCAAACGTCCGTCGAGACGTCGTAGTCGAAAACCTTATGTGCCCTAATAAAGTTTGGCAAAATTCACCAACTAAATCATTGTAAGATTTTTCGTGTCTGTTGACGATTTGCGTTTCGCAAAAAAAATTTATTATTCTTCTCCTCGAGCGTGAAAGAAAATTAATTTATCCCTAAGACTGCTTTTTTCAATCCATTTAAATATCGTATCGAGTAAGCAAGAGTCTGATATTGCAAGAAAAATTACAAATACAGCTTATCATTTAATGTTTTTGTAAATAAAAAAAATTTAGTACGTTGTAAATGTGAAATATCAACGTGAAGGACGGTATAACTAATGCATTATCGTTCTATCTTGTAGCAAAGCGTCACGTCTAAAAAGAAACTTAGCTGACACATCCGCGAATAGATAGAGAAAGAGTTTTTCACCTAGCGGGAATAGCGTGACGGTTCGTAATCGCGATACACTGAGGATTATGAATTCGTGTAGGAACGTAACAGCTGCGCGTCGACGATTTCGCACACGTGTATGTGATATGTCGATTCGCATTGGCACCCAATTTCGGGTTCCCGAATGTCTTCTGTATTCGATTGCTGTTGCATATCGAAACTCGCCACGTGCACAGGTAGATAATATCATTTATCTTTCAAAATTACCTGCAATAACAAAATTGCCGAATTTAGACTTTATGGAACTTTAAGACGTTCGTGCACAATGTTGAATGAAAAATTAACATTACCTCTGTCCCGAAGATAAATCGGTTTCTCCGACGGAAACTCGTTGCATCTTCTGGCCGATTTTGAAGCCGCTAGGGCTGATTTTTCCGTGTCGGAACCTTCCGAGTCTACCATTGTGAATTTGCTTATCTCTTTTTTTTAAACGTGCCGAAACAGAAAACACCTATCGATCTGTTTGCAAAATTACACGCGAAAGTGTAACGATTTTCTAGTAAATCGAACGAAAATTATAGTGTTCTCGAATTTTCTAATTTGCTGTTGACGTAAATTCAGCTCCAAAAGATAAAAAATAGTGAATCACATTTACAAGTTGCTTATACCCCGTGAAATATTTCTCGAGTAGGAGGACACCTTGCGAGACTAAACGCGTGTTAACAGTTAGATTCACATTCTCATAGATCATCTCGTATGTTTGTCTTTTACGATTTTTTTCTTTCGTCACATGTCACGTTAGACATGCAAAAACGTGAGCCACCGGTATCGCTCACGACACGTCTCAAGCCAGACGAATCATTCAAAATAAAAATTCCGTTCAAAAAAGGAAGAAACCAACTATGCGAGAGTAAACCTCTGTTTGACTTCTTTTGTTTACATTTCGCTCGGGGTCTTCTTGGTAGGAGAAAAAACTGCGACGAGAAACGCCGAGAAAGCCTATTTCAGTCTTCCCTAACAATACAATAAGAATTAAGTGACACGGTTATTCTTTTCTGTTAACGAATCAAACGCGTTCCACATAGTCTCATTTAAAAAAATTACAAACAAGGCGAGCCCGCTCTAATTGTTACTTTCACCTTTGATGGATTATGCGTGATTCACTCGCGAGGTGACAGGAAAAAGAGATCTCGTTTTTCATTGTCATTGAAAGATTTCTCGACGCGAGTTTCCGTACACATACACACACGCGCGCGTTTTTTCCACGGATCAGTCCAACGGAACGCTTCGTTGCCTCGGAAGGGTAAAATTGCCGAGCCCAATCAACTGGGTCGAATATTTAACGGCTTGGCGCCGGCTATTATCGGGTGCGAGCAAAAAAAACTAAGAGCATATCGAGTCTTTCAAACTTATCACGTTACTCCCCCGCAATTTTTCAACCGAACTACTTTACCGTTAGTTTGCAACAAATTTCGATATCGATTCTTGTTCGCGACGCGATAGAATATCACTTGATGGTGCAGAAGAGAGAGAGAGAGTGAGAAAGAAAAAAAATTTGCACCAAGTTCGATTATCGACAGTTGCAAACCTACGCGGAACGCTTCGAGACGTGCACTGCAAGTTTTCTAGGGGAGTGAATTTTCCCACTACCACTCTACGAATCTGGGCCGACATCACATGTAGAAAATTATTCGCGCCCAATTTTCGCCTCGAACTAGGTAAGTGCGAAGGCCGTTTCGAGGGTTTATCGTCGAGTACTGCGAAATGTACTTCCTAGAATATTTTTGATATTTTCTATTTTGTACTTTATTCGACTGATTATGAGCAAAATCATCGATTTATTTTCAAAGGATTACTCATTTCGTTCTGATATTTGTAAATTTATAATTGATTATTAGTAAATAAAGAGTTCATTAATTTCATTAAAAAAAGTCAGAAAATAAGGAAACCTGTCCGCGATTGCCTTCGTGTAATTGCTATTCGCGCACTGAAACTCTGGATGGAGTACTAGCACCTCTTATATATGCGTAACATATATAGATCTATGCAACCGGTTCATTGCCAACGCTTTATTTCCCGCTAGTATTCCTAATCTTGCAGGCCCTATCGAGCTAGATATCTCCACGCGTTCGAAGTAATTTCCAACTTACTCGAGTAACGAGGTATCTCCTGAATCTTCTAGATACGTATCGGCTTTCTTTGTTAATTCGTCAAATTTCTTCGGATTTCATTTATTTGTCAAAAATCGTCATTAGCCGTTTCCACCGAGGACGAAAATAGTACTACCTTGAACCTGAAAGCTTTACTACCGAATGAAAATCGAACAAGAATGGCGTCACATTTTTTTGACAGTATTTTTGAAAAAAAGTATTACATATTTTTCGTTCTTACCTTTACTAATAACGAATATGACATTAGAATTGAAATTTCACAGCTGTCAACGGTTATTTGTTTTTACATCAAATTCAATACCAGAACATCCCGAACGTGATGTTTAGTTCAGTAATAAGCAGTTCTTTAGTACATTGAACGACTTGACAGTTAATTTGAGAAAAACGATTTGTGATATCAAAATCGTAATCAGTGAACTTAAAAACCTATTGAAAATAGAATGACTTGAAAAATTTAATATAAAAATTTGTAGTAACATATAAGCCATATGTAACTAGACCAGAGACAGACAAAGATAGATATTTCATATCGAAAAAAATGTGTATGCACGCATATAGGTTAAGAACTATTACTAGACGCCCACTTCTATCTATTAAATTTCTCGCGAACTTGAACTTCGATCTCCCGAGTATTCGAATTTCGTGTGCCATGCCATCGTGATTTATCAGAAAATTGGAAATCGTAAAGGGCGCGAAATAAATCCTGTGAGTTGACTAAACAGTCTAATTTTATCTCAGTTTTCCCTTCTCATTTTTTTAAATCGAATAATTCGTCACAAAATCTAATTGAACTTTTTTTTTCCTCAAAAAATATACACGAGATAGATTTGACTGATATTTTTAGTAACTCTTCGAAAAAATTACATCTATCGTATATAACATTTCTGCTTGTTAAGAATTGCATTTCAAATATCACTATCAAAGATC
Organism: Goniozus legneri; assembly: GCA_003055095.1. Classification (NCBI taxonomy): domain Eukaryota; kingdom Metazoa; phylum Arthropoda; class Insecta; order Hymenoptera; family Bethylidae; genus Goniozus; species Goniozus legneri. The sequence goes on from NCVS01001180.1 coordinate 120,974, forward strand.
AATCAAATCGTGAACTAGAATACCGAGCTTAATTATGAAGGTCACGTTATGAAGATCGATAGCCCTGATAGATTGAACTCGGTTTTGGCAACGTTTGGTAATTAGCAAAGATAATCTCACGCGATTAGTTTGAATTGCATCACCATTACATTTATATCTCGTATTCTAATGTTAACGAACGATGAAATTTTTTAAATACATTGAAATTTTTTACGTATTGAAAATTTAGAAAACTATACTTACGTCTGAGTACATATAAGAGTAGAAAATGACTATTGTTTTATTAAAATTTTCATGATGCGAATTTCATAAATCTTCTCTAATTTTAAAATCGTCGTTTCAAACCGTCAACCATTAGTAAAGTGAAACTAGAGACGAGGTACTTCAGGTGGTAGATTGTTGCGGTGTTCTAAAACCGGTTTCCGATTAAGACGGAATCTGATTTATCGATTTTTAAACTTATTGTAGATTTATCTCTTCAACTGACAACAAAATAATTCGTTTAAATATTTTAGATTGTTCGAATTATTAGTTTATTGATTATTTGAATTTTTTTATGTATTTAAGATAAAAAATGTAACCTATTCTTAGATTATCTGATCACCGTAAGCGCCAATGAACGATATTCATCTTGATACGTATTAACTCCAGCAACGAATCAGAGCACAGTATTGGCGGAACGCGAATCGAAAACGATTCTTTCGATTCGCGACTTGGTATTGAAGATTAGGATGTCGTGAATTAGTATCTTGACAATACGAACGTAATCAGGAAAGATTTGTATCCTTCAAGACGATCGTGTACACCGCAAAGTCGTGACGATTTATGTCTCGCGATAACTGCGTTCTGCATTTTCGAATATCAACTTACAGAATTGAAAATTACATTCACCTGTGTATTACCCGGTCATTCCGTTCCGTTGGAACTGTACCTTGTAAAGTTTCTAGTGAAATTGTACGATTTGAGGTTTTTTTTTTATCCTTTACTGTGACAGACGATATTGCGACAGTCATAATTTGTACTAACGTTCGATATCTTGGGTGCGATCTGTCGAGGCTTATCATTACGTTGCTCACGAGTGATATCTTTCGCGTGAATTGTAACACCTTTTTAATGGTGTCCTAATAGGATCCCAACAAGTGTTTTTAAAATTTTCACCGAGAAATCTTTGCGTTCTTTTTTCATGAATTTGATAGTTTTGCAACGGTAAAATAATGGGTATTGGCTTGAAACCACTGGAATTTACGGATTGCTTAACCGATAGTCCGTATTTCCGCGAGAATTTGCATTATCATGAGCGAGAATTGGAAAAGACCAGTCAGCAGATCAAACGTCTCATAAAAGAGGTCAAAGACCTACTGTTAGCTGCCAAAAGTGAGTCCCTTTTTTTTTAACTTTCATGTAAAAATTGTTGTGTATTTTTCTATCAATAAAATGGTTGTTTCGATAGTTTCACTGCAATGCACACATATTTTCCTTACATAAATAGCATACTGCAGACTACATTAAAATTTTAGAATAAAAACTAATTTTATGAAATAAATTTTAGTTTAAATAAATTAGTTTTTATTTTAGTGTAAATAGCAGTTTGCCTTAGATTAGTATTATGATATGAAAAAACATGATTTGTCAATTCTATTTTTATTGGAGATGCAAGAGAAAAATTTAATCACTTTTATAGCTTTATCCCGTGCCCAAAGAGCATTTTCGAAAACCCTACAGAATTTTAGTTTCGAATGTATTGGTGAAACACAAACCGAGGATGAAACCCACATATCTCAGAGCCTAAAGGAATTTGGTAAACTCATTGCAACAATTGAAGATGAACGAGACCGCATGGTATGCACTGCTTCTAGAAAATGTGTTGTTGTTTCATTTAATTCTTCTAGTATGTGTACAAAACTTTATTATATCTATTGATTTTCTTATTGAATATTTCACAATTTTTTACTATCCTCATAAATTTTGATTAGAATACTCAATTCTAACTGTTGACAATGTAACTAAATTTATATATATATTTATGCATTTAATATAAATAGATTATCATTTTTATAAAATACTAGACCTATAAATTGTTGGTCTATACTTCTAGTATAATCACATTTTGTTTTCAGCTTGAACGAGCATACGATCAAATTATTCTTCCATTAGAAAAATTTAGAAAAGAGCATATTGGGGGAGTTAAGGTATTGTGTTTAATCTAGCCATATATCAATAGGTGGAATATATTATAATGTATTCTTGTGTGTTTTAGGAAGGAAAGAAAAAATTTGAAAAACAGACTGTCAAGTTCTGTCAAAGCCAAGAACGATATTTGAATTTATCTACAAAAAAACAAGACAATGTACTTCGAGAGGTATTATTTGATCTTTGTCTGCATTATTTACCATTCAATAACTAGTAATTTTATCATGATTTATTTATCATTGTTAGGCTGATGCAGCTCTTGAGATGGCTGAGAGACATTTTTGTCAAGCTAGTTTAGAATATGTGTTTCTGCTGCAAGAGGTTCAAGAAAGAAAAAAATTTGAATTCGTAGAAACAGTTCGTATAATAAATATTAAATTCTTGTCTCAATGTTAATGAAAATACTGATTGTTAAATTTTCTAATATAATCTATAATTACAGTTACTGAGTTTCATGTTTGGTTGGCTTACATTTTATCATCAAGGTCATGAAGTTGCAAAAGATTTTAAAGTATATATGACCGAGCTGCAATTGAAAATTCAGAAGGTAAATTTGAATTTTATAAAATTTATCAACTGATTTGTGTTTTGTTGAATTTTTTGATAATATAAATTCGTACTTTATAAAAAATTGCAACCCAAACTGTAATAGCATGTTATTAATTTCTTACTAATCATTATTTTTGTGTGTACCAATGCCATTTAACAGACTAGAGAAAACTTTCTTGCTACTTGGGACAAAACTGAATCACTTATGAATAAAATGAAGGACGTGAAAAAGGTATGCTTTGAAAATTGTCTGATTTCAATGTAACAGAGTTGATTTCTTTGCAACACAGTAATAATAATAACTTTATTTATTTGTCGGAATGCTAATATTTGTTGTTATCACAGTCTGCTGTTGAAACAGGTGTTAACAAATTGAACTCTCGTGAAGGATATTTATTCCTTATGGAAAAAAGTAAGGAAATTATTTATAGAATGTTTTTCATATTCATTACTCACACATTAAAATTTAATTTCAGAAGCCTTTGGTACAACATGGACTAAACAATATTGTACATATCAGAAAGATAAGAATGAATTTACTATGATCCCTTATAATCAACTTACTGGGAAATTTGTAAGTAATTTAATAAATTAATTTTTATTGTTGTTTCGTAACACGTATATTTGTTATTAGAGCAATAAAGAAACTCTCCTATTGGGATCATGTACACGCCGGATGTCTGATACCATCGAGAAAAGATTCTGTTTTGATATTACAGCAATTGACAAGTAAGTATAGGCCTTTTTTTCATTTCTCATCAAATGTTATTTTAATTAAGAATGATAATTTTTCTCTTCTTTAGACCAAATGTGATTTATACATTCCAAGCACTGTCAGAAGAAGATAGGAAATTATGGATTGATGCCATGGACGGTAAAGAACCACGTGTAAGTAAAACAATTTTTTAACTTTATAAATTAAAAAGTTTAATTAATACATTCAAAAAATAATTTTTTTTCTAGATGTACCCCATGCAAGGCTCGTTGACAAAATCAGAAGAGACTTGTTTAGATGAAATTGGTTTTGCGTTTATTGCAAAATGTATTGCAACTTTAGAAGAAAGGGGTATGAAGCAAATAATCAAATATTTAATATATGTTCTAATAAACTTCATTATAGGTCTTGAGGAACAAGGTCTCTATAGAGTAGTTGGTGTTTCATCTAAAGTAAATAAGTTATTATCCATGGGACTAGATAGAAGGAAATTAGAAAAATTATCTCTTGATGATAGATTCGAGTGGGAGAGTAAAACAATTACTAGTGCGTTAAAAACATATTTGAGAACGCTCAATGAACCATTAATGACTTTTCGGTTCTACGACAGCTTTATCGCTGCTGCTAGTGCGTATAGGTATTCTTTATAATATTTTTATTTCGAATTCGGTTTTTTAAAATAAATTTATATTTAATAAACAAAAATCTAAAAACGAAATGTTACAATGACATTTTTGTTTTTAGAACAAGAAACTAAAGAAGCACGTATTAATGAAATACACAGTCTAGTATACAGATTACCTAAACCGAATTTCAAGATGCTGATTCTTATAATTAAACATCTATCGAGGTACAGTTGTTTAAATTTATATCTTATATTGATACTACCTTCAAAAACGTTCAATATTATAAAAAAAATTGTTTCTTATTTTCTAGTGTTGCAAAAAAATGCGATAAGAACTTAATGACTGTAGGAAATCTAGCTGTGTGCTTTGGTCCAACGTTATTACGTCCAGAAGAAGAAACTGTGGCGTCAATAATGGATATCAAATTTTACAATATTGTTGTAGAAATATTAATCGAAAATTGTGAAAGGATTGCGGCTGGCCCACCTCCAGATTTCATGCGAACATCGCAAACAACTCAAAACACTGCTGCAACGAAAACTCAGCGTACTAATGTAGACGAGCCAAGCTCTACTAGTACGATTGCATCAATAACGCGATATCCAGTACATTCATCAACAGCAACGTCTCATGCTCATGTACGAATCCTTTTTTCATCATAATATGTATGAAGAGTTTTTTTTTATAAACATATTTCTTTCATTTAGCTTGTAACACGATCGTACTACGATGGGCCGATGTCAGTTGCTACTGTCGCTAAAGCACCATCAGCAGATGAGCGAAATAATGGGGATTTCGAAGAGATTGAACATGCTAGTAGTCACAGAGTGCCATTATATACTGATGCTCGATCCGGTCGAGCAAAACTTACAAATGCTAATTTTATTTATCATTCAGCCGATAAAGGTGAATAATTTTGTAGATTTTTGTAGTTAATATTACGATGAAGATATTCATATCATTAATTCATAATATATTTGGTTATCAGTTTTAGGAAGCGGTAATACTAGTAGTTCTAGCGAATCCATTGCATCTGACCCACATCCATTTACCTCAGATAATATACCTTTAAAGCAAAAACGTGGAAGTGCTATTCCTTTACATTATCCTACGAGTTATTCTCAGCGGAGTAATCCATCACTATCAGCGTGAGTATTTTTTTATGTTAGAAATAATTTAAAATTGTTTTAAACATTTTCTTTTTTATAAACTCGCAGTATGAATACTTCTCCTAATAGTGGACGGTCAAGTCCTGGTCAAGCACCTGGAATATGGTAAAATTTATAATTTTTTTTTTACTATACTTAATTTGTTATTATAGAAGAAAAAGTGAATAAAATTTGTATATTTTTTCAGGAGAGTTCGAACTCTTTATGCTTGTTTAGCTGAAAATGATGGCGAGTTGTCCTTTGAACCAAATCAAATAATTACAAATGGTATGTTTAATCCATCTATATCTTATTTTCGATTAAATATTTCTATTTATTGAATAAACAAATATTATAACAATGGACATTTCTTATAGTCAAGCCTTCGCTAGAACCTGGATGGCTAGAAGGTACATTAAATGGGAAGACAGGATTGGTTCCAAAGAATTATGTTGAGCAATTACCCTAATTACATCATAACTAAATAGTGCCTGATAACATTTTTGAGCAGATTCTTTAAAAAACTGCTCATCAGTATTATCAAAATAGAAATATCTAACGCATAATATTTCAGTTTCTTTTATAAATAGATATTAAAAGTCATTTACCACGGAAATCAAAACATTATTATAACAGTTTTCTATGAAATTTGTATATAAAATTTTTTAAAATTTAATATCACATTTCGATAGTTATCTTTTTGATATCTATCTGTCCTCGACTGATACTTGGAGTGTGTAAAATGCTTTTCTATTTCTACATTCCTTGTATAACAATTTTACATAGTCAATTAAACATTGGTACATGCTTTTATATTTATTTGTTAGGAGCCATATTGCTCAAAAAATTTCTTTGTAAATAATGTGTAGAAACTTTATGTAATACGTAATAGCACATACAAGTAATATATCTCATATTTAATTATATTTATATTGACCTTTTGTTCATATTCAGAACAGAGAGATCTCGATAGTTATAATCATTCCCTAACAATTAATTATAGTCATTATATGATCCAAGTATTGGAAATACGTGTTATTACACGAATTAAAATAATTGATTACATAAAGAATAAATCATTTATTAAAATATGATCAGGAGTTATATTTATATCCTACATTTCGAAGAATTAGAAATGCAAAAAATCTGAAATTTCATACAGTACTTATTTACAAAAAATTGTTTTTACTTATTTCAATATGCGATAAAAAATACTATAAATATGTAAAAAGGATTGGTGGACATATAGGGATGGTAAATCATAAAATTCACCATTTGTGTATACTATTAATGCTGTACTCATTGTTTAGTCTAATATTATACTCTTCTCGCTCCATTTTAAAAATATATTATTAAAATTTATGATAGAAAATGTAGATGGAAATGGAAGTAAACAGATTAATCTTTCCCCAAACAGTTATTTAACTGCATCATATGAATGTCTAATCCTAAACATCCAGCCTTCAAGGCATTGGTTTCTACACGATTCCAAATTGTACTCATAAACAGGCTATAGCATAATACTGCAGTTAAAATAAGCTGGGTGATATTTATTCCTATACTCATACCAATAGAGTAACTTGTATAATCTAATCCCATTAGAGCTACTAATGGTATAAAAATAATACATCCCAGAATCCAATACCATATGCGTTGACGTTTAACATCTTTTAACGCTGTATTACATATACTAATTGCTTCTTTCAGTGACTCTCTTACGTCAGCTTCAACAACTTGATATTCACCTATTTAAATATAACAAATGGAATTAATAAATTAATTCGTTATGTTAATTAACTTATTTATGAGAATTGATATATCATACCTCTTGTTAATTTTAATCTAGCCAAAACAGCTTCATGGTCAGAGTAACTGAAGTCTTTGTTAGGCACACGTTTTGGAAATGGATGTTCAAAATTCTCTACTTCGACCTATTGATGTAGAGAAATCAAATACAGTTCAAGATTATTATTTAAGTTTTACTTTTTGCTTTACTGTTCTGCTTACTTTATAATGTCTTGATCCAAAATACATTATATGGTCTATTCTCTTCCCTTCTGGACAATCTCTAGCTTGTTTCACACATGTGTAGCTATTATTGGCACACTCATTGGTTCCTAAATTATTGGAATTACTTGAGCAAGCATCGGCTAAACCTGCTACACCCTGTATAATTTTATAAGCCAAATTTTGTGGTTCGGTATTGAGATCACCACCTAGTACAACTGCATCTGCACCACCTCGCGTCATTCTTATAAACTGTGCTGTATCAAAAGCTTGTAATATCCTATGTGCACAGTACTCATCATTTTCTTGATTATATTCTGCATGTAGCTAAAATAATAAGTATTTAATAATTAAAGATTGTTTAATAGAATCAATAGACAGATTTTAAAAAAATCTTGATTACTCACATGAGCAATATATACATTAACATTTATTCCATTTATATTGACGCAACAAAGGCCAACGCCTTTACCTCCAAACCAATCACCATGATGTATCTTATGGACATATCCATTCAATGGCCACTTGTGAAACATAACATCCTCAATTGGATATTTTGATAAAATACAAATACCAGATCCAAGAACACCACTAATTAACAGTAGAAAATAATTATCTTACGTGAGGAATACTTTACTGGATGTCATTGTTGAATTACCTAAAGAAGTAATGAGAGTATGGAAGTTGACTTTTAGTTTTATTTTCAAACATTTTGAAATCGTCAATAGACCATACTTCTTGCAAACAAACTATATCGTAATTTCCTGAAATTAGCTCTTCTGCTATTGCATTCATTCGAGCTATTCGATTTTTAGAAACATATGGTATTCCCCTATCACAGAAATATAATTCACAATTAATCTTATATCATTTACCAAATAAAGATTTCAAGTCATATGTAATTATACATACCAGCAATTAAGGGTTAGAACACTAATTGATATTTCATTGACCATGATTAATTTTTTTGAATCACTTATAAAAACAATACATTACAAAACTATAATGATATTTTGTCAATTGAGCCACGTGAATAACTTCTTATTCATAATCTACTTTACCGAATGACAGCGTATGACTACATTGGCGTTATAAAAAGTTTTCCCGTAATCTTTTAAAAGATATGGTAGCATTATATCGACTTGTCAACATCTGCCAATCTGCGCGAATTAATGAAAGACCGAATATATTAATATTTCGCAGCACAACATATGCTGCAAATAATAAATTACAACTAAATTGCAACTTAACATACTATCCATATTGGTTAAAAACAAATGTTTACATCATTGACTGAAGAATATTAAGATTAATTAGGGTGATATAAATTCATAACTGCAATTAATGATTTTATATCGATATTTACTAATTTATTTTATCAATACACTTTTAATACAGTTTATTTACTAATCTAAATAAAAAGGAATATTATAATTTTGAATATCTGCATAGGGGTAAAATGCAAGTGATTAGTGCTTTGTATAGTATTTAATTTGACTTCTTTCCCTACAGGTTCATTCGTGAGCAACCATATTTGTCTACGCGAGTCAAAAATGAATACAAAACCGTAATAGCCGGATAATACAAAATAAAGTGACGTTTCGGGCACTTGAATGTATTGAAAAAATTAATGAATTCATTTTTACAATGTCGAAAGAAATTTTAAATATAGACGGTAACGTTAGGGAACTCCAGAAAGAAACTCTAACACCTTACAAAATAGCTATAGTTATTTTAATAAGAGAATATTGCAATGAAACAACAAAAGGTACAGTATTTAATTTTCACATTAATATCAATATAACAAATATTGATATTAATAAAATTTTAAAGAAAACAATAACTTTACATTAATAATTAGTCTTGTCAGTAAGTTAATGAAGATGAATCAATTATGGAAGATCATAACCCAAATTATGTTGCATTACAGTTACTGTGGAGCGACGAGACTTTTGTCTTGCTGCTCTAAAATTAATACAGGTATGACTTTTCTAATATATAATTTCGATATTTATGGTTTGGAATTACAAACATTTGTAATAAAAAGTTCTTGTAATTACTGATTCTTTACAGTCTCCTGACATGGAACTTACAACTTTAATGAATACACTTTGCTCTTCGGAATATGTTTTACTTCGATTTGGACATCAAATGGAGGTTCAACTGAATTTGTTATCTGGACAAGGGATTGAAGGACTATTAGATTTATTTGATAGCCTTGGACGATTAACAAAACCAAGTTTAGATCATCCTCTAGCTCTACCAGCATTAAATAAAAATTCAGTTCTTGGTCTCTATGTACGAAGAGTAATGATTTATTTTGAGAAATTATCTTTTGATCGTATGGTGACACTTTATGATTCTCTCAAAGATTATATTGATAGAAGATATACTAACCCTAATGCTACTGATACTTCAATCAGCCTACAAATAGATGAGACAATAAATTATAAGTTAGTAAACATATATAAATGAAGTATGAATAATATTTTATATATATTTAATAAATCTGTATGAATATTTTAATTAAGGCCTAGAAGTGGTTGGGGTGTACGGCAAGCACAGCTTCTGATAGCACAACAGGCAAATGCTTTACAAACAGATGAACACAAAGCAATGTCTCCTATAGAGTTGAATAATTTTGTACGCGACCTTTTGAATTCAAGTCCATATTATCCAGAAGCAGTGAGTATTGTTTAGTTGTAAATTTAATAAACTATTACTTTTTGACTGTATTTGATTTATTTTCAGCATTATTTGAGCTACCTGAATTACTTAAGAGTAAATGAATATAATGGTGCCGTAGATAGTTTATACCACTGTTTTGATACATTAACTCCACTAGAATATAGGCCTTCGATAGAAGATAAACCAAGAACATTTAGATATGCAGCATTGAATTTGGCAGTTTTACATGCTCAGTTTGATCACAAGTATGTAATTACTTTTTGTCATAAACCAATTATGATTGTTCTACTAAACTCTTTCATTTAGGGAAATAGCAAAAGCTGCGTTGAAAGAAGCCATCATGATGGCTCAAGAAGCAGGGGACAATATATGCCTTCAACTTGCTCACGCTTGGATGTATTATTTAACATCAGAACAGAAGTATGTTTTGAGATTCAATAAATGTATCTTTATACTTAATATAATGTATTATATATATCTCATTTGTTTTTCAGAGGTACTCTTATAGAACGTTCAATTGGGAAATCCAGTATGCTAGGAATAACACATACAACTGGATTAGGTCTCATTGCTCATGCTCATTATTCAGCTCTCAAAGGCAAAACTCCTTCTCAAGTGTTTGAGGTAATGCAGTTCTTATAACAGTAATATGTTTTGAAATGTAATTGATTTTCTTTTATAGACATTACTGAAATCTGATGTTCTAAATTGTCAACATTCTATGCTTGATTTAACATCAATGACATGCGCGGAAAAATCAGCATTATGGGCTTATTATGGAAAAACAGAACTATCATCAGTTTGTTCTCAACTATTATTACTCTACAACACTGGTGATAAGAAACAGCATATGTTCAATGGTCCTTCTACTTGTCAGACTGTTATAAATATAGCAAATATCCTAATGGAATTTGGGGAATATAATTTTGTGGATGTAGTGCTTTCTCACGCAAAAAAAAGATTTCCTAACGAACCGTGCAATAAGGTATATTTTGTCGTTTTCCACGTTTCATTTTATGAGTTAAGAGGTAGCCATAGTAAAATAGCTTTTAAACACTTCAGATATGGATTCTGTGTGAACAACTGTATAACTTTACCCAGATGATGATGCATGAAAAATGGAATGATGCAGAAGCAGTTGCTCAGGATATTTCAAGTTTAGACCCAATAGAATCAAAATTCAGGTAATTAAATACAATTTCTGAAGCTATAGTCATGGAAGATTGTACATAAAGTGTAAAAATACCAATTTATAAATTTCAGACAAGCTGATGTCTGTTTAGCTAAATTTGATTATATCAAAGGATTAGAATTAATTAATAGTATTTTAGAAGAAGTAAATTTAGCTCCTCAGAGTAAAGTAAGAGCTATGATATTGCAAAGTCAATTAATATCTGCAGCTGTACAACCAAGGAATGGAAATACAGGAATCAATTCCATAGTACTTTTAAATGATGCTATAGAATTGGCAGCAAAATATCACTTGTCGTATTATCGATCTTTAGTCAAAATGCATTTGGCCAACTTGCAGGTAAGACCGATTAATCGTTTCTAAAATCTATCAGATTACATCACAAATGATAATAAAATCGGAATTTATGAGTATGGTGAATTTCTTTCCAGTTAATTATAGGATTGCCTTCATTAGCTCTGAATTTGGTAGAAGACACTATAGTATCAATTTTAGCTCATGGAGGATGCTACGATCAAGGTCGAGCACTTGTTTTATACGCGAAATGTCTAGTAGCTACCGCGCCGACATCCAAATGTCAAGAGAGAACAGAAGCAATTTTAAGCGCAATTAATTCATTGTCAAAGGCCCGTGAACATTTCTCAAAGATTAATGCCCTCGGCAAGATAAGAGCTACATTATTTTTGGAATCAATATTTTACAACGAAATTGATTTCAAATCTGAAAGAAATCAGTGCTCGTTTGAGTTTCAAAAGATGGATGAACAATTAGGTACAAAAATGTATCATTTATCGTTGTATTGATGAAAAATATGTTCTCCTCTACTAATTGTAATTATGTAAATATCAATTTTGATAGAAATCGAGTTGTGTTTTTATTCTCTAACAAAAAAAAAACAAAAAAAGCCCGATTTAACCGGCGATTCGGCAAATTCCAATCCGCATATATACATTACAATACTTTCGGTACTTTCGACTTTCAGGCTTCAACAGTGCCCTCTATGAAGCAAATTGGAAGTTTTCTAGATGTTGTCCTCAAAATCGCCTTCATGAGTAGTAAGTACCGTCGTGTACCGTGTTAAATTGCGAGCCATAAGGTATTAAGTGCGGTGTATTCGAAGTAAAGTGTAAAAAAAGTACCTTTTCATTGTATTGCGCGATCCTCATTCAATTTCTTCCTAGTTAACAGGTAGAAATACGTGCAATGTGATTGAATTTGGTTAATGTGATGTTTTGTGAAGGCAAAAACGAGGTAAGTGCGCGAGACCGACCGATTGTCATGCAGCGAAATCAATTCAAAAATATTACGTCTACGTTCGAATGATGATTTCACAATCAATTTTTTATGTTGTTCGTACGAACGGATAGAGGATTAAGTAGGGGATTCAGAAATTTTTATTGTCACGAGTCGTACGTGTTGATTGCATTCGTATTTTGCTAATACGCGCACGTGTGTATGTGTCGGAACGTAGGTAGGGGATACGTGTCATGACACAATCGTTTTTACGTGTGTATCGTACGTGTTAAAAATGATTGCGAATAATGTGTTAATTTTAAAAGTCATCCCAATGTCCGAATCGGCTAAATCACAACAATAAAATATTCGCATATGAGATTGAAAACGCCCTGATAAACACTTAATGCAGCGCACTTCCAAATGTAGATCAATATTTATCACATGCCTTTTTGCGTTGTAATATGTTTAATCTATACAAGACAAGTTATTAATAAGATTATTTTTCGATTCATATCGTTCGATAAATGTTTTATTGATGATTATTATTTCGAGTATATTTACGTGCTTCACGTTATACGTCATACGTCATTTACTGATGTAAATGACCAAATTACTATGTGCTGTTTTACATTTGAATGAAGTCATTTTCGACGACGGTTTTTCAATTAATATCGTGAGAAATTAATAAAAAATATTTTTGTTTCCAAACCTTTGACTTGGATAGTAAACTATATCGAAATTTTTTCAGAATGCCGATACAGGCACCACAGTGGACTGAATTCTTGTCTTGTCCAGTTTGTTGTCATAATTTTGATGTGGCCACTCGAAGTCCTATATCTTTAGGATGTGGTCACACAATTTGTCGTACTTGCCTTGCCAATTTGCATCGCAAACAATGTCCATTTGATCAGGTAATAAATTAAAATCCTTATTTCAGTACAAAACACTTCTTCTGAATTAATAATATTTTATACTCTAAAATTGTCTTTCAGAGTATTATAAATACAGAAATAGAAAAATTGCCTGTGAACGAAGCACTATTACAACTAGTTGGAAATTCAGTTCCAGCTACAAATATCACTACAACTTATCAGAAGCTGTTACCTTTGGAAGATCATGCTAATTATTTGGTGGCTAAACATTGCATTGAAGAGCTTGCTCTGTACCTCAAACCATGTCAGACTACATCCAGTGTTGGTGCAGGTAATTGAAATTGATTGAACTAGTTATTGTAAATCCTATATTATTATTATTATTATCGAATCATATTACAGGCATGGGCTTTGTATCACGACCAATGCAACGCAAGCTTGTAACTTTGATAGGATGTCAGCTGGTCGAACCAGAAGGAAGGGCCAGAGCTGTGAGGGCAGCAAGAAGTTTAGGAGAAAGATCAGTGACAGAGTTAATCTTGCAGCATCAGAATCCACAACAATTGAGTGCTAATTTATGGGCTGCGGTGCGTGCTCGAGGATGTCAATTCCTCGGACCAGCTATGCAAGAAGAAGTTTTGAAACTTGTATTATTGGCTCTTGAAGATGGTTCAGCCCTTTCTAGGAAAGTTTTAGTAATGTTTGTTGTGCAACGTTTAGAACCACATTTTCCACAAGCTTCAAAAACAAGTATTGGTCATGTAGTTCAGCTTTTGTACAGAGCAAGCTGTTTTAAAGTGAGTTTCTTTTACTTCATTATGAAATTTCATAATGGAAACATTGTTTGTAATAATGAGATAAAAACTCGGTAAATCATTTTATAGGTATCAAAACGTGAAGGAGATTCATCACTTATGCAATTGAAGGAAGAATTTAGAACATACGAAGCCTTACGACGCGAGCATGATGCTCAAATCGTTCAAATAGCAACTGAAGCGGGATTACGAATTGCGCCTGATCAATGGTCCGCTCTGTTATACGGCGACACCGGTCATAAATCTCATATGCAAAGTATTATTGATAAATTACAAACTCCACAGTCATTTGCCCAGAGTGTGCAAGAGCTGGTAATCGCACTTCAACGAACACCAGATCCCGGCCAGCTTAGTGGTTTGCGCCCACATTTAGAATTATTAGCAGCGATAGATCCAAGCCAAGGTTCTTATAATTACGATTTTTCTGTCAGATATCTTATATCTTAAGTCGAAAATATTAAAATTTCAATAAATCTGCAGAAATTGAACCACCAACCCTAGCGGAGTGCCGAGCAGCATTGGAAGCCGCTAGAATTGTAGTAGCCGCTTTAGTAGAATTTATACAACAACACGGCAGTCGAAAAGTACAAGATGGTGCTCACAGTATCGGCTCTGGACAAACCAAGTATAAGATTAGCATGTGTCGTGATTTGGCTCTCCGTGGTTCGTGCCCACGCGCTACTAATTGTACATTTGCACATAGTGATATGGAACTGGATAAGTAAGTAAATTATGAATTCATTCATTGAATATGACTTTCTTATAACATGTTTTAAATTATTATTGTTATAATTTTTTCCAAAAAGGTATAGGCTTAGAAATCGAAAATTAAATGTTAGAACAAATTTGCCCTTAAATACCAATGCCGATTCGAAATCTGAAAAAGTAATGACTGGAAGTAATAATTCTGGATATAAACAATGCGATGACTTGCAATATCATTCCATAAAATCCCACGATAATTCCCGTAGAGAAAGTAAGAATTTACTTAATACAATATCGCAAGTTATTACCGATGAACGTACTATTCAATTTGATATTTTACTTTCAGATTTCACAGTACAACCAAAAATCCATCCTTCAGTACATTCTGCTGTGAAACATGAAAATAATTATGTTGGATCGCTAACAAATTACGTGCTACAACCTCAAGGGGTATCTCATATTTCACCTAAAAATGTAGATATGCACCGTTCCCATTATATTATGCCTACAGCACCTTTAGACTACACAACAAATGTGAATTTGTGGGATGCAAATCAAATGTCGTCTAATACTCAGAACAACGTTTCAAACAATAAAAAGGTAATACATTTCACGAAATTTAGGTTTAATTTTGTAATTGCGAAGGTTTTAAAATAAATTTTAATAATTCATTAATAGCAGAGAATGGTAGCGAAAAGTTTAGCTCTGCTACTGCAACGTAAGATGGAGATTTTGACACAGTTGGAAACAATGATGAAGAACAGACAAGCAGCCCAAGCTAAAGCGGTAGATATTTCTCTATCATAAGGTGTTAAAATTACAAATAAAATCTAATTTTAATTTGTAATATCCAATATCTGTCTTTTTTGTAGAATTATGATCTCCAGAGGGATCAGACACCAACAAATTTTTCCATCTGGACGAATGGTCCTATGACATCAAATATTAACTGCAATAACAACTTCCGATGTGTAGATCCTATTACGTTTGACGACGATTTCATACCATTCGATGCAACATCAACTAGCAAGTATGGCCCAATTTCTAAAGTTTCAAATTCATTAGTCAGGTATGTCATATATACCTTGAGATATCAGAGAAATTAGCAATCAAAAACTAAAATAAAACATGAATAAAGGTTAATAGAAATTGATAAATTTCAAAAATAATATAACATATTATTTTCTCAAAATAGGACAGACAACGGTATACAAACTGCTAGTTTATATGGGAATAATGGGCAGCCGGCTCTATCAACATTACGACCCATTCCTCCCACAAATTCTATAACGTCTTGGTACTACAGTAATCAGCGTAAGTTTATTTACGAATTATTTCATATTTTATATAATTATTTAGTCTTTTAACATAAATATTTGTCTGCTTTAGAATATGCTACTATAGACACCAATGGAGGAATACAACCATTGACGAACAATGGTTTTGGAGAAAATTACGTCGCAGTTGGTCATAATGTGATAGATTCAGTAGATCAAACTCAATTTAATCGACCAGAATGTCATGTATCAAAAGAGTGAGTATAAATGGTGGAATGAAATTGAGATTCATACAAGAGAATAATTTGCTTAAAGAATTTGTTTAATTTTACTGTTTCAGTTTAATTATAGAATCACAGCGAGTGAAACAACAATTAAAACATTTGGAGAAGAAAATTAATGATTTGAAAGTAAGCTATAAAAGTTTATTATTTTAAGTTACAATTTAATTGGTTATATTGATTATCAATTATTGCTATTATTATATAGCTTGCTACGCAGGGTGCCACATTTTCTGCAGGTGAAAGATTAGCACAAGAATTGCAAATGATTGAAGCAGGAATAAGAGAAAATGAGAAAGATGTGCGCAGTTGGAGTCCATACAATTCCGTACCTTGGATTCAGAGTTCCAACAGTGCACTCACAAATCATAATTTCAAAACTGATTATAAAACCGAAGAAGTGGGTATATTTTGTCGCTTTTTATATTTTTCATCAATGAAATTTTATGTAAGCATTTACATTTTTTTCAACATAAAATTATAGGAGGATTCTTATGAAGCCGGTATCGCTAACGACATGCGAGAGCTTGAATTACGTTGGGAGTTCGAATTGCAAGAACAAGAGAAGCATTGGTCGAGTGAGGAAGACGGTTCGAAAAAGTAAAAACCATTTAAAACATCTCAGCTGAATTTTTTTTCAACACTGGCGACCACTCGACCTGTTGAATTAATTCATTTGACATGAATTTTCGTAAGGATATTACGAATGACAATTTATCATTTTTTAATTTGATGATGTTACTGTCAGTGAGTATAATTTTCCGCAAGCTGATGAAAAGGAAATTACTTTTCAAGTTTATTTGAAAGAATACATGAGAGTATTATCAGTTATCTTTCATGTAATATTTAAGGATGGATAAATATTTCTACCGTTATTAGCAAGCGTTCGATACAACGCTTATGATACACTACTGAACGCGGTTGGTGTGAAGAAATACAACCTTATCGTGTCATAAACCTATACGATATTCGTATGTGTGTTCACGACGTTTTTTATTTACAAGAGTGTAATTTTTTAAAAATTACCATATATAAACAAAAATAACATGTAAATACGTTGTTTCAATTTTTTGGCTTTGTGTAATAGTAGACTTTCGAAATATTTAATAGAAAAAGACAAATTTTGTTGTTTTTGTAAAAATAATCTCATTGATTTTATAATTAAATATCAACTTTTCAATTTGTTTGAGATCAGTGAGAGTTACAACTGCATTATCAAATGAGAAATTACGTTAACATGACTGATGAATGAATTGATTTAAAAAAACCATATCGAAAAATTTCACAAATTACTAATTTATAAAAAATTTATTTAAAAATTCAGCTTCATCAAAGTTGAAAGAATTAAACAATATTTACATAATGTACTTATCAACACGCTATAAAGTCAATTTTATACACGCATTGAAGTTGGAATTTTTAAATTTGACTTAATTCATATGCACAGGACCATAGTAATTTATTTTATAACTAGGCGTCATAAATACTATTTTTAAAATGGTATTCTACCTAAAATACGTTATATAAATGATTTATGACTTTTGTACTTTGTTAAAAATTTGTTGTTTACAAGCTTCTATAGTCTATTTGAATCAGAAAATTGATTTTTAATTTTTTATTTTGTACATTCAAAATTACAAAGAAAGACTAATGTATGTTCCTCTCGTGCCTATAATAACGTGAATGTTCATTGACTTCTGGCTCAAGACTGTTTTTTATTGACTTATAAAATTGATAAATAATTGTCAGTCGAAACTCTCACACTTGTGTAAAAAAGTTCGATGTACGAACGCGTTAATAATTCAGAGTCACATTGGCTTCTTTCTAACTATTGTTTTAGAATTGTTAATAGATAAAAAATATGTAAAATGTTTATCATTTTACTAATTTTTGTTTGAAAAATTATTACGGTTCATAAATCATATACTTTACCGTTATAACAATGATAATGCGGTACTCAGTACTATACTATGTTTTATTTTCAAAACGAATTATTGATTTTAACATTATATTCTATAATGAAAAATGTATATGTCATATTCATACACTCGTATGTATAGCAAGCTTACTTAAGGACAAAGTTAATTGTGATAAGAACAGGCTGGTGGCACAAATTAAGATATTAAAGATCAGATTGCAGGATATATATGCTTGGTGCGAGACTCATGAGTCTTAGAATTGATAAAATGACAAGCATAATCATTCTGGATTGTAATAGTCTATGATTTTTTATCTACAATTTGTATGTGTGCATATTGTGTGCTTACATGAAATTCTGCTCTAGGCGACTTCTCTTTTTGACAAACCTGCAGTTAATTTATCAATTATTTTCTCTGTAGGATTGCTTAAAGTTTACTGTTTTACTAGACGAACTTATATGAGCATAGAACGTGCATACTCACATACGAAATGAAAAACGAATTCCAATTTTAATGGAAGTTAAAGATACATTGATATTAATTCTTGATTAGTTTATATGTCACATTTTACTATTCTGTGAAACTAGAATTCTAAAGATACGTTCTGTCCTATATCCGAAATTGCTTCACATGTGAAATGTGAATTACTTTACAGCGACATCCAAAATGTGCAATTGTAATGAAAATTTAATCAATCGACTACCGCATATCTGAAACGTTACATTGTTAGACAATTCTTCTATAGAAGTTCACGAAACTTCATTTGTGAGGATTTGATTCATATAGGCAGATTTATAATCTGTAAAAATAATTTACCATAATTAACGTTATATGTTATACATGCGGATACGTTCAATGAAATTAGAAAGAAGTAAGAAAAATTTATTACTAAAATTAGTTTTTCTCGTCCTTTCTTTAAAAATAAGTATGTTTCATTTCTGATAATTTTAGATATTAGAGAACGCATTTCTTTGTTTCACATTATGTTTTTCGAATTACGAGCCTCACTATAAATTTCGAACTTTATTCAATCGATTCTGTTAATGAATTAATATAGGAGGGCATTTTTATTTAATCAATTATAATATTTGATTTGGATGTGAAAAATTTGTTTGTACTAGTCTGATAAATTTTGGTGATTTATATTTTTGTTGCTATAAATACATATGTACTACCAATAATTACGAAAACCCTTTCTATTTAGAATTTAACGAAAATAATACATTTCAGTTAAATTACAATTTCATTGTCACATATTAATCTCGATATGATCGATGATGTCTGTAATTCATTTTGCATTTGTAATCTTATGAATTTCGAGTGAAGAAAATATGCAATTTTTCCTTTCTTGTATTTTCATGCACATAAATAAGCGTTAAAAATCTAGAGTAGAAGAGATTAAGGGCTGTGTATAATGGGAAGTAATTCGCGCAATATACTGTTTGTGCAAGCTTCGGATATTTGCATGTTAAACATGTCACTAAATGTACGTTAATATACGCGTACCTATTTTAATGGTATGAGAACACATACAATCTATAAATTAAAGTTCTTTGTTTGAACATACAGAACAATAATGATTATATACATATCGGTATATAATGCGTATAGTCAGCACACTAAGCACTCGGCAGTACACGTATATTGGTTTTATGATCAATTATTGGGGTTGAGCATTTATGTGTATGAAGTCATCGATAACGTATTTACTGAAAAATTTTTAAGTATATGCATTTGATTTTACTTTATCGCATTATCTCTGCATAATGTTCATATTAAGCACATATAATGAGTAAAAACTACTACTGTATTGTACTGTTCATTAAAATATGTCATAAATATGGAATCATATATGTTACGAAATTGATATTCATATTGATTTTTCTAATATCAAAATTCGGTAAAATCTGTTTTGCCATTGATTGACGAAAAACATGTTATCTCATGTCAAATTTATGTACACTTGGTATTTCATGTACTCTAATAATGTACTGTGAGTGAAGTGTAATATATTTATCTACTTGACACACATTTAATACAATTATTTTAACGACAATCATCATTATGTTATATTCAATCTTATAAAATTTCAAATATCTCAAATTTTTTATTCATAAAACCAAAAGATCAAACTTATTCTACCATTGTTTCAATAAAATTCGAAATTTCTTATTAATCCTCTATGGGCTGAATTTTTATTTTCAATGTTAGAGCTAGTCACACGAGCCTATTGAACGAAATTATCGTCGTATAATCAGAATTTCGAAAATCGCGCCAGTGAACTTTGCCGATCGATAACCGTGAACGCTGCGTTGTCGGCATAGCGTGTCGGACCGTTCTCAGTTTCCGCCCTCGCCGGGCAGTTGGCGTTGACGCTGAGAAAAAATTTTCGCGTTATAACGCCATATGTATGTACAATGATGAAGTTTCATTGACTGGGGCTGGAACCCAGGGAATGGAATTAGTACAGAGTACGCGAACGATCTGGAAGAACTGTCGAAACCGACCGTATACGGCATAAAAATTAAAGGAGAGTGGGAAAGAGCGAATTCGGTGGGAGAAAGAGAGAGAGACAGAGAGAGGAAAGAAAGAAGCCGTGTGTGACACGACAGTGTCGAGCGTCGAACGAATCCTTTATATCGCGTGTTTTACGTTGGGTTGGTAGGAAGGCGGTGGTTCTCACCAGGCGCAAGGATAACTCGTTAACGTTCTCGTACTTTGACGCCGGTCGTCGCAGTGCGGATTCGTTTAGCTATATCGCGTGTGCGTAAAGCCTACGTCCTTTTCAGTGTGTGCGCGCGCTTTATATTTTTTTTTTCTCCGCTAATAACCGTTACAAGTGGCGAATATCGTGTACGTACGGAGGACGTCAGTCTACAGGCTACACATAAACGCACGTGGGCCACGTGTACAAAAATTCTGTTATGTGGAATTTTTCCGGCTCCTCTAGAGTTCGCAGTGAGGAAAATTCAACGGCGAACTAGACGAGAATAGCCTGAGAAAATTATGACACTATCGTACTGTGGGTAGTAACGAATAGGAGTACGAGGCTCAGCGAGGAAAGCTTTTTAGGAGTTTCGAGAGAATCAAAATGCCGACTAATCGTACAGGAGCGGCGGCACACGGCGTTATGCCGCCGCATTATTTGCACGAGATGCCTGCACAAGACGAGGAGAGGCTGGAACAATTGTTCCAGAAATTGGACCTCGACGGCAACGGCAGGATCGACGTGCACGATCTGTCAAAAGCCTTGAACGAGGCCGGTGTTCACGTCAGATATGCCGAGGTAAAAATTAACTCTAGAAAACCTTTGAGAAATATCGATTCGCGATTGACTTTAGCGGTGACCATTCTCGCGATTTACGAGTCACGGTGTTAAGATTGTTGTCTCGTCAAAGTTCAGTTATTTCTATTTTTATGAAATTAGAATCGCATTTCATGTATAGAATCGTGTATTATTAATTGTCATATTTGTTCCAATAGCTTTGAATTGTATAAAATTTTTTAGAACGTATAGCAACTATATTATCTGAATGTAGTTATAATTCGTTGGTATGCGTAATACGTGTACGTACGTGGTATGAAACCACAAATGTATAAAATACATTAGTCGCGAGTGTCTATATATTCCGACTGTACAGTATAGGTTAGCTAAGTCCATCGTAACATCGAGAATTTTATGATATAAAATATTATCATTTCGAACAAGTTTTCAATGCAATATAATATTCTGAACTCATCCGCGAATCGATATTTCGACGAGACAACTATCTCAAGCATATCGAAACACTCGTAGTATCGATTACTCAATCGATTTACATTCAGCATCTTGAAATTGACGCTTACTTCAGCGGTAATACTTATTGCAATGTACAAATTTAGGTTATTCGTCATACCGAGTGTCGCTTGGATTCCGATTACGTTTTTCCTGCAAATCCTGTACATTACGAGGTCCTCGAGATCGAACCTGCGTTTTCTTCTCCGAAGAAAGTGGGTTAGTGGATCAGGGGTGCCAGCGACTGATCTGAAACGTAGGTCAGTCGGGCGATGTGGTTCGCGCGATGGAAAGGGGCAAGGGGGGGATTCCATGCGCGTGTCGTTACGTAGCACGCTAAATTGTTGTACGGTTTCGACGAGACCGAGCTCGATCTATCGAGAATCGATTTTCGCCAGTTGTATCGACCGAGATCCGTCCCGCCGAATGTTACCATAACCTTGAAACTTAACCACATTACGGAAAATTACCCGCATCTTGAGGTTACGTAAACCTCGTAGACAATGCACTTTTTCAAGTACAAACACGTCATGCCAGTCAAAGTATGTCGTTCGTAAATGATAACATGTAATTTATTTGAATTTTCAGAAATTCTTAGCCAGTTCGGACAGAACGAAAAGCGGCGATATTAGTTTAGCGGAGTTTATACACTACGTTCGTGAGCACGAAAAAAACTTGAGGCTTCAGTTCTCCGATCTGGATAAAAACAGAGACGGTAAGAGGTGCGCCGAACTTTGAGTCGTTCGAAATATTATAGAGACGAGAATCGATAGTTTCTTTGTGAAAGACTGTATAATGTCAAAACTCATTTTTTATTAACCCTAAGCCGGTTTCTCACGGATGTGGATAACAGGTATTTTTAGGAAAGAAATTCGTTTCATTAAAGAACTGCATTTTTCTGCCGAATACTAGCACAGCATCGCGACCAAAGTCAGTTGTCCGTTCGACTTGCGTGCGCACAAGCCACTTGTAGAAATATTTTTTTTTGTCTGCCACTCGTCTGCCTTCGAATAACGTATCCGTTCATCGGGCAGACACGAGCGCGCGTGCGAAGGAGAGCGAGAGAGAGAGACTAAGCTATGACTATATATGATCAGCTATATTCACTCAATCGGTTTCGTAATTCACGCATATAACGTAATCGGTGAAAAATTCACACTCACGTAGCGACTTACGCGTTCCACTTTCCCGTCTTTCTCTCTCCTCTCGGGAGTAGAAAATTGTTTGGATATTGACTGTGATGTTCGTTTTCAGGTAAAATTGATTTGGAAGAACTCATTAGAGCGTTCAAGGATTTGGGAATCGAAATGCAGCGCGGCGAAGCAATGAAATTGTTACAGAGGTATGGAAATAGATAAAAAATTGAATTCGATAAAAATACATAAATGGTATGTATTGATTCATACTACCGAGAAAAATGAAGAAAGAATTATCGAGCGTGTTAATGAAACGTTAAATGGTTTCCTCATTTAGCGTTCAAAGCTAAATCTCTTTTCGTTTTCATTCTTCCCTTATCTCGACCTTTGTCTGGCGATAATCGTTCAAGATTTCTCGAGCTAGTAGAGGTCTGTAAAAATTCTGTATATCGGTTGTCAAAGTTAAGTAGCGTTGTAATCGCTCGGCAAATCTCAATTTTATTCCTCGTGTACGTTTATAAATGGAAAAAAGTCAATACAATACAATACGAAGAATTAATCGCGATTGTTGGTAATTTCCCGAAACGAAAACTCCCCGTTTATCGTTAATTATTTTATTTTCAGGATGGATAAGGACGGAAGTCTAAATATCAGCTTCAATGAGTGGCGAGATTTTTTGCTCTATGCACCAAGCAGCAACATTCACGAGCTCATACTATATTGGCGTCACTCAACGGTGAGTTTCTGAATAAGAGACGCGAATTGAACGGCAGAGTAAGATTGGTATCTTCCAAATCTGACGTTAATATTATCCGTCTGCCGTCTGCTTAACATGTCTCGAGAGAGCGATATTTTTAAACGCTGGTAATTAGGCGAGGTGAAAATTCTGGCGCCTCGTGACGATTAAATAAACGTTAATTGAACAGTCGTTCGAAATCAGTCGAATAGACGAAAAGAAAAGAAGAAGGGATAATTTGAATCTTTAAATGTTACGGGAAAGGTGTAGACACGAAAGTAGGAGCGCGTTTGGTGGAGTCAGGCAATGTGCGATACGAGTTGATGCTATCGATCGCGATAGCAAACTCCGATTGGTCGACGGGGAAGGCTCGACTAGGGAACTGGCACGTAACGGTTAACGTCGAAACTGACCTTGGCGATACGCCAGTTGTTTCCAGTATGTTCCTATCCCTTCCGTTGTTCATTTACAGCGCGCGTATGGAGATTAGGGTATAGAAAGCAAAAACCTTTTCCGTTTCTGATAAATTCTTTTTTTTTTATGTAACGAAATAGGCATCACGAATTTTGTAAAACTAATTTTCCTCGTTCGATAACAAAGAAATGGTTATTTCAGACGAGACGTATTTTTTTAAAAATCAATGTCTCGAAATGTGCCTTATGATAATAATGTTTAATTCATTCGAACGATAAAGTTTTCGCGCCGTACTAGCCAGACTGTCTGTTTTTTAAACGTAATATATGACGTTGCGTGTTGCGTCACGCGTCACCATAAAATAACAGCGACTAGAATTGCGACAAGCGGATCAATGCATCAGCTCCGACAAAGTGGATCGAGCAGCCTTAATTTTCCATTTTTAATATTCGTCAAACCGAACTTTCGATTGCGATACACGTACCGATCTACGAGCGCATAACATCTTGCAATTTTTTTTGTTTTCTCGTCCGAAAAATAATTCCATTCGCGCTCTTTATCGCGCATCTCTTTCACCCTTGCGAAACTCGTTTATTGTTGTTTACGAGTCGGCGTAGTACTTTTTACCGCTCTTTAAAAATCAATGAGAGCGGTTATCCGATCCGAGAACGCTGCGAGAGCCACCGCTGCGTGACTTCGTTTTGATTTATCAAAGCCACGCGAGCCGAAGACTAGAATGTTACGATCGATTTGAAAAAGGAACCGTCGAACGGTTTATCGCGTGGAATGTAATAGGGGTAATGAGAGAGCGGAGAGGCGGGTGTCGATTGACACGTAATGTTATCGGATCTTATCGAGACGAGCGCGTATCGCGAGCACCGGCTCGCTAGAAGTACCGTCCCGCGAACGAGACGATTATCTCTTTAACTATCCGGTAAAACTGGTTAGCGATTGTATAATCAGCGAGCTCTTCGGCAAAGATTCGCACACGCGCGGATCCACGTGTTTCGCAAGAGAAAGTACCACCACCACCATTCCTCGGGCTTCCAAATCCGTCGAATTTCATGGGCAGTTTGGACTTTGCGCCGTGGTGACGAAAAAAAGAAACGAGTTTACCATACAGAGCGTTTCGAATGCCGAGAAAAGTTGCGAAATACGATTTGCAAGGCGGCAATGAGAATTGATAAGGAAGTTCACGATCCGGGTCTCTCGCTCGCTACGCACAGCACTGCCTGGGTCTCGAACTTTAGCGTGAAACTTTGATTCACCGATCCGACGAGCTGCTTGCGTCGGGAATTGATTAGGTATTTGCAAGAACGTCATCAATGGAAATCACGAAAACAGTGGAAATTCGAACAAACAGGAATCCGATGACTCGATGATGAAATTTCCCCCGAAGTTTCGTCAGCCAGTCATCTAGTTATGAGGTCATCGCCCCCCACCCTCCCGCTCTCGACTCTTTCGTCGCAGAAATTATCATTGCTTACCGCGCCAGTCGAGAGCGCTGGGTGCGCGCGAACGGGAAAAAGCTGTCAATTCGAGGGCAAGGCTTCGCCGATGATCGTAAGGTAGAAAGATAATAGACTTCCAAGAACGCCAATCACTGCCCAGGGGTCTCAGTTCTCCATGTTCTCAGTTTTCAGTGATAAAGGAAAATATCTTCCAAGAACGAATGTCAATTAGAGAACTCAAAGAGAGAAAAATGAAACATGATATCCGATCCGGAACCCAGTACTTTTCTAGAAATGGAGAAATTCAAAAGGAGGCTTCGTGAATGGCCGTTATCTCGTTCATTGAGAAAGCGCAGGAGAGAGACGAGAATGAGATGCGACCGGCTACGTCGAGGGATTCGAAGGTGATATCCGTTGGAGGTGGGAGAGAGCGAAGACAGGGAATTCCTGGTTTTCGAGACTTCGGATTGACTCGAGCGAATTGCCGAGTGACGCAGAGTCACGCCGCTAGAGCACGATCGGCAGGATTCGGAGCGGCTCGGGCCTTGTAGTCTTTAACATCGTGTCGTCGGGCTCGGAGCTCTCACGAGTCACGAGTGACGACACGCGGGAAAAAGAGAAGCGGAGGCGTGCGAGGAGGGGAGGAGCGGATCCACGTTTCGCTTAGGCTACGCTAGCCACCGACGGCCCGACAGTACTGCGATCGAATTCCGTGAGCTCGTGACGCTCCGGGCCACACGCGGTCTTCCCGAAGAGCACGAAATTTTTCACTTTGTTCATTCGTTACCAACAATGTGGATTATATAAACTACCCTCTCGAAGTTTCAATTTTTTCAATAGTTCCTCCTGGTGAAAAAAAAATCGCGACGCTGCCGTTTAAGGAAATTGACGCTGCTCTGGATCTTCGCGAGGATATACTGGATTACCATGCATGAAAAAATGAGCGAAAGCGTGCTCTCGGAGGGCAAATAGTGGCAGGTGTTACACGCGCGATAACTCAGCGTCGCGTATATGCAAGTGCGCGAGTGAGAGGAGGAAAGTCGATCGAGTGGATAAAAAAGTAAAAGGAAAAGAGAAACGAGGCCAGAAGGAAAGGAACCGAAAATGCTTCAGCAGGAGAACGTAACGTCGACGAGCTGTCAAGTGGATATCGAGGAATTTTTGAGCGGCTATCATGAGATGTTGGATAAGGTGAGTCGTGCGCGAAGGGTTGGCTCGTTGGACGCCACCAAACACGTGCTCTGGTACCCCCCGCCGGGTTAGCTTGGGTCGACTCGTACCTGGACCGGAAAGCAGATGTTCCCGACCTTCCGGTCATGCAGGCGGAAAGCTCCCAGCCAATGAGAGCGACGAGGTCGCGACTCGTGCGGGTATTTCGTTTTCCCTGTCAGGTGTTCGATTATTATGTAAAAAGACCGTCATGGTCAATGACTCGTGCCCGAAACCGTTCACCGTCGTTTTTCTCGCTACGTCACCGAGCGATTCACCTTCACCGTTGCGTTATAATAAGGCCAGCTGGATTCCGACAGAGCGAAAGTCAGTCACGGCGGCTAATAAGGAGCACGCCGTGTCCGGTTCTGCACCGGAATCTCGGGAATTTTCGGATTTTTTTTTCTTCGATTTCCTCATCTCTCCGTTATCTTTTGGCGGCGTGAGCGATTTCGATTTCTATGAATCTCCCGCTCGATCGATACACTGCGAGTTCGATCGAGAGACGCTTTTAAATGTCCGGCTCGTACGCGCTACGATTCGATGTCGACGTATTTTTAGAACGAAGACTCGTTAGGTACATGACTCACGACAGAATGTGTATGAATTCGAGGGGAACAATATTTAAGCGCTTTGAACTAATTGCGTTAATTAGCGTAACCGTCCGATTCGGTGCTTCGCCCGAAATTGAGATTTGGCGATAAAATTGACAATAGTCTGTCTCCGTCTCTCCTGCGAATGTATATCACTTTGGTCTGGGCGGTGGAATTGCTCAGTGTTATTTTTGAAAATTTATCGGAACATCGCCCGTCGCGAGAGCCGGTGGCAACTCGCTGAATGTTAAGATAAATTCCATCCGCTGAATAATGCTTCTCTATCTTTTTTCTTACGAATCTCGCGAGATTATAAAAATTCGCACGATAACGTGCGCAATTTCGCGGAGAATTGTTCTTCGGTGATCTCGGAAATTTTCGTATCACGAGTTTCGCGAGACGATTCGATCCTTGCACTTGCAACGAGCTCTGCCAAACGGTGTTGACATTATATACGTAACGCGTTCTATCACCGCTCAGGTCAGGTTGAAATGAGAAATTCGTATAGAACGTGGTCGTGAATTATTTTCGATTTATAAGGCCTTCGGGTTTTCGCCAGGTCGGTTTCGCAATGTCGGGCTCGCACGTGTCGGATGGAGAACGTTGAGCTGAGGACGTACCGATTTCTATGGATTTCTAACGTTTCTTTGTCGTTTGCAGTACATGGACATTGGCGAGGATATGGGCGTTCCGGATGATTTCACGAGCAGTGAAATGATTTCCGGAATGTGGTGGCGACACCTCTTAGCTGGTGGTATAGCTGGTGCGGTATCGCGTACATGTACGGCGCCTTTGGACCGAATCAAAGTTTACCTGCAGGTACGAATCTAACTTGATTAAAATTAAATTAAATTCTTGTTACATGAACTAATAAGTTCTTGCATCCAGGTACACGGTACGCGTCATTGCAGTATCACGAGCTGCTTCAAGTACATGTTGCGCGAGGGTGGAACGGCCAGCTTGTGGAGAGGGAACGGTATAAATGTACTTAAAATAGGACCCGAGACAGCCCTCAAGTTCATGGCTTACGAACAAGTGAAGAGAGCGATTAAGGGTGACGATACGAGAGAGCTCGGTCTTAACGAGAGATTCGTGGCTGGTTCCATGGCTGGGGGTATAAGTCAAACTGCTATTTATCCCCTTGAGGTATTGTACCATAATTGTTTTGATTTTATTCATTTAGTACTGAATCTGTATGTGATAGAATTAACTTAAAAATCGGATTTGGTGATTCTAATATTCCGTTGATTGTAGGTGCTGAAAACCAGATTGGCATTGCGGAAAACTGGGGAATTTTCTGGTATCGTAGACGCAGCGAAAAAGATCCACAGCCAAGGCGGTCTCAAGTGCTTCTATAGAGGCTACATTCCTAATTTAATTGGAATTATTCCGTACGCGGGGATAGATTTAGCTGTGTATGAAGTGAGTTGTGTTGCACGATAATGTACTTCATTGCATTCAATTTTGTGAGTAACGAATTTTCTTGTTCAAAGACGCTGAAGAATAGTTATTTGCGGACACACGATAAAAACGAACAACCGGCATTTTGGTTATTGCTGTTGTGTGGAACAGTCTCTAGTACTGCTGGACAAGTATGCTCATACCCATTAGCTCTAGTCAGAACGCGGTTACAAGCTCAAATTACATCGCAAAATGAGACAACGATGTTTGGAATGTTCAAGGACATTCTGAACAGAGAAGGATTTTTAGGTCTATACAGAGGTTTAACGCCTAATTTTCTCAAGGTAATTATTTTTCAAATACCATTGACTATTGTTGCAAAATATATTTATGGAGTCACATGATAATAAATTTGATAATTTTCAGGTTGCACCTGCTGTTTCCATAAGTTATTTAGTATACGAACGTTGCAGAAGAGCGTTAGGCGTAGATATGACATGATGAAGAGGCATATTAGGAAATATTAATTTAATTAAATTATTTTTTAATCGTAGCAGTAAATACTGCACGTGATAGTCATTTGGCAGAGTCGAAGGAGGGGGTTTACAGTGACCTATATATTCCTAATTAATTTTCGCGTATTTATCGATAATATTCGGATTCCGTCGATCACACAAATGCGTACAGTATGACTTTTCCGCTAGTATTGTACCGCTACTGTGGATAATATAATTTCAGCGTAATTTATTGAATTAGGAAATCACAATTTTATATATATGTGTACGTAATACAAACGTATCAAACTGGATTATCGAACATCATTCGTGATTAACGACTCGAAAAAGCAACAGAACATCATAAATTGAACTATTAGAAGTGCATCGTATAACTTGCCATTAATCTCAAAAGTAACATTTCCGAGTACAGGTGAAAACTGTTAAGAAAAATTTTCTCTCATTTTCGTAAGAAGCAAACAACTTTACAAGCCAGAAATATCTAATTTTAAGTTAGATCAGCGTGACAGTTACGACAATTTGATTAATTTAATTTATTCTCTAATGGAAAGAGTATGGAGAGATGAAGAATCGAAGGCTAAGTTACCTGGAGGATAGTGTTATATTGATACTGTGATATATATGATTATAAGCTGAATCTTTCTATGATTATAAAAGCAAGATGTCCTTCTAGAGACAAAAATTTTATATAATCTGTAGTAGGTAGATGTTTCATCTTCGTGTCTACTTTGAAAAGTTACGATTGTCAATGATATAGGTGTTAAACTTGAACAAAATAATTTATTATATCAATTTTAACAAATGAGAAATTCAGCAAGTGTTTCACTCTACAAGTTTTAAAAACGTTTCAATTGCATTCAAAAGTTTCAGAAAGTAATATTTCCTATAGTTCATTGGCGTTGAGAGGATATCGTTATTATACGATTTTCACAATGAACGTTATTTTCTTATTGTTCGTAATTTACTACAAAACTGTTCCGATAAAATTCATTCCTAACCTTACGCAGACTGGCGGAAATTTGTGTATTATCGTGTATTAAAATGATGTTCAACATGTAAAACGTTTCGAATAAAATTACGAATTAAAAACATGTTGACATCTCATAAAAAAACGCGTAGTCTTGCACTGCAGAAAAATATCGCGAATAATCGAATTGTGAATATTGAAGATGCTTCCATTTGATTTGTGCTCGCGTTATTTGTTGAAGGTTTTTTAAACAAATACAAAATGTTCTTTTTTTATTTTTTTAAGTAGATATTTTTTTGTACGAGATCATGAATATGACAAAATTTCTTTAGTATAATTTAGTACTTGTAACTTGCATCAAGTTATAAGATTATCTTAAATGTATTTGAACTCGATTATACACAATTTCAGTGCTTCTAGGCATGTTGATCAAAATAGACCGCCTATTTTTATAAATTTAAACTAATGTACGTAGTGTACGAACGAGTAACGTGTTAAAAGTTACTACATTTTCGTTTCATGTTGATGTACGTATCGAACTTTTGTATAAATAAATTTGATTCGTAAACTAAATTCGTGTTTTATATTTTATTTTCCATCTTCTATTATATTTTTCTATCTATGTATTATCAATTTATGAAATATTTCACGCTAAATTTGATTTAATAAATTAGTTCAAATAAATAATAAATAATTATGAAGAAACAAGTTGACAAGTAATAATGTTAATCAATTATTATCAATTAGAAGCATTATATTTTTTACCAATATACCAAAATATTCATATGCATTTATAACGTAAACAAATTAATAAGTATATTATATACTTATTTGATAAAAGCTGATACCTAAAATGGAATGTTAAATATTTATTTGCACAGAAATGTTTTATTCCTTTTCTTGAATGAATGTTGCTGCTTCTTCATCCAAAATCCAATATAGAGAACCATTCATTGGTTGAACTCGACTAGCTGGCAAGTTTTCTTTATCTTTTAAAATTCTCTGGAGATAGAAAACAATTTATGTTTAATAATATAAAAGTAATCTTCAGAAAATGTAAGTAATTGCAAGATAAAAAACCTTAATCATTTCTGCTTTGCTCTGTCCTGTTATAGCAAAAATGCAAGTTTTTGCATTATTGATTACAGGAAAAGTAAATGTGATTCGACTTGGTGGTGGTTTTGGGGAATCGTTGATTGGACAAACCCACAAACTTGTTTCTTCCAATATTTTGTGTTTTGGAAACAAGGAACATGTGTGCCCATCAGGACCTAGGCCTAACAAGAGTAAATCAAACCTTGGTATGCTATCTGGTGGAAAGTAAACACACATTTTTTGTATATAATCTTTAGCTGCTTCTTCAGCTGCAAATAAAAAATTTATTTAGTATGAAACTGGATAATTTTACTAATGACTATATAACTAATAACACTAATTACCAGACAATTCAGGATTAACTTTGATGAACTGGGTTTCGCTTATTGGAATTTTTCCTATGAGATTTGTTTTGTATAATCCAAAGGTTGATTCATTATTGTCAAATGGTACAATTCTTTCATCACAGAAGAAAAATCGCCATTTGCTCCAATCAGTCGATATATTTGGTAAAGATGCTGAAAGAAGCTTTACCATTGAACCACCTGGAATAATAATTAAATATTTTAACCAATCTACATTTCATTTTTCAATAACCTCTACGAAACTAATATTTTAGAAACTACTTGTCATGGTACCAATGATGAAGCGAAAGTATTATCAAACTGAATAAAAATAATGAATATCTTCTGTACATACATTTGAAATATTATTAATAATATTTTTATATTAATCACCTGACAGCCCTACTAGGAATATATCATTATTCTCGATTGCTTCATCAGCACTTTTTTGAATAATATTAGCTAAGCGTGTTTCCACTGAGTCTTTCTCGATAATTATGTTAATCATTATATTGAGTTTATACAAAACGGTCTTTGTGTTATATATTATATAATTAAATGCACCGCAAAATCAACCCTTTGCCAAATGATCAGTACGACTTGGCACTCATAACGTGCACGTTTGTGCCTTTTGCTCTCAGGCTCTCACGCTCTTTCAGCACTATTGGCACTCTCGAGTTTAACTTCACAAGTTTACAGTTCTCGATATCAAAGCCTAGTCTGCGTAGTATACCACCGGTCCCGGTCAGTTCGGTCTGCAATATCACGCAATGCCGTAACAAAAATGATAATGATATCCAGTTGCCCCGCGGTTATCGCGTCATGGTTTCGCCGTGCTTTTATGTTTACAACGGTGTACTGTCGTAATAAATTATATTTTTTTTTATTTCTGTAGGACGTTCAAATTGTAAATACGAAAAGCTCAGTTGTGTCAATAAAGTTATATTAATGAAATCATGTTACGTCAGCTATACTGAATTGCCGAATGATGGAAATCACCTTTATTTGAATTTGCAAGGAAACTTTTGAATCATATACATTTAACCAATTTACAAAACTTAATTTAAGCGTGAACGAACTTCTAATGTTATATTCTACACTGCTCATTTTTATAACGGACATTTATCAATTTAACATTGATATTAACGTAGGTATTGTCAAATTATTATTTTTTGTATACTCATTAGTGAATTGATTCCGAAATTTTTTTATTACTTAAATGAGTGATACATTTCTATATCTATTTTTTTATTTTATTTATTAGTTAAACTTCATTTTGAAGACGTATTAACTAAATCATGAGATATTCAAATAATTCACGAAAAAAATGAATTTTGAAATGAGCTAAAAATGTCAATTCGTATGAAATTATTTCGTAGCCGACCAATTCGTTTTTATGCAAAATTTGCAATGAAATGCTGGACAATAAGCGGAATAGTTATTCTGAGTTCTTTCCTATTTTATATGATGTATGGAGGAGTAATTACTTTTTTTCTTCTACTTGTTGCTGTTGCTGGTAAGTTTATTAAACAAGTGCATATAAATTTAAAATACACAAACCAAATGAAGAGGTATAATTTCAGGTTTATTGTATTATAAAGAAGATGAATTATTATACCATCCAGAATTACCTACACATTCTCGTCTGTACGTTCCTTCTCCTTCAGCCTATAATTTACCATACCAAAGTATATATATACCATCAGAAGATGGTACAATGCTGCACATGTTTTTTATTACACAACCAGAAGATAAAATTGACAAAGTTCCAACATTCTTATTTCTCCATGGAAATGCTGGAAACATAGGACATAGGTAAGCATGATCAAATAAAAATAAATTGATTTTCTATTAATTCTAAATAACTTTTCAGACTACAAAATGTAGTTGGACTTTATCATAATGTTCAATGCAATATACTTATGTTGGAATATAGGGGATATGGTCACTCTAAAGGTTCGCCTTCTGAAGAAGGCTTATACAAGGATGCTCGCGCTGGTCTAAATTACTTAATTTCTGAAACTAATGTAAATATTAATGAGATAGTTGTATTCGGCAGATCATTAGGTCAGAATCATTTAATACTACTGCTTAGTATGAATTTTCAATTGTAAAATGCATATCAAATTCTTTTTTGTATTGAAGGTGGTGCTGTTGCGATTGACTTAGCAATGAGGCCAGAAAACTTACAAAGAATTTGGTGCCTTATTGTGGAGAATACCTTCACAAGTATTCCAGATATGGCAATGCTCTTTGTTGGGTCAAGATTTCTACAATATATGCCACTATTTATATATAAAAATAAGGTATGAATATGAACAATTCTCATCCTGGACTGTTTTTCAAATAAGTTTTTTTCTTTCAGTATTTATCTATTAATAAAATAGGATCAGTGAGAATACCTACTTTATTTATATCAGGTTTGGCTGATACCTTAGTACCACCATGCATGATGGAAAATTTATACAAAAAAAGCCGAAGTTCCTGTAAAAGATTAGTTCCAGTTAATGGCGGTACTCATAATGAGACATGGTGCCAATCAGAATATTATGATAATATAAATAAATTTTTAGCAGAATTAAGACAAAACCCTCCATTGCGAGAATCATCTAGTCATTGGCAGATAGATGACATCTAGTTACATAAGTTGACTGATAATTATTTGCGTCCATACTTTAAAATAAGCATATGATATTCATAGATAGTTGAAAGATTTGAAAAAGACGAATAAAAGAAAGTTCGATACAAAATTTTTGAATTATAATTTAACAATTTATATTGATATTAATTTTGATATTGAACTTTTGTGGATAGTGAATAACTCTTTCAAATCATTACAGTCATACTAATGAAATTTAATATATATTGCCGATATCTGCTGTGATACATTGAATAGTACTAAAAAAATACTTAGACAGCAAAAAAAAAGATTGAATTTTTATGGAAAATTTATTAGGATATAACACTGTTTAGATAGGCATTAATAATGAAGCGGTCACTTGATTATCTAACATCATAAAATTTTTGTAAGTAGAATTACTTTCTCAGAATTTAATGTATTTGTGACATTTTACTTTTCATTCAATATTCATATTACTTTGAATACTCAGTGTTTCCTTTCCTATTTTTATACGGTAACCATGTGTTTTCCTTTATGAATAAACTTTTGCAGTATAATATTTTTATGGAATTTTCCTGTTAACAGTCTCAATTATGATCTAATTAAACGTATCGAGATTAAATAATAAAATAAAGACCATTAAAGTTTAATTTATTGCTTCATTTCCCTGTTTTGAAATTACGAATAATATTTTTATAAAAAATAGTTAAAAATTGGTTTTTATATTATATAGTTAATATTTATTTTCAATAATTAATGATTTTTTAATAACAATTTTTTAAACAATTATATTAGTAAAGGAAGCGGACGTTAAAAATAATATATTAGTATTAAAAAATGAAAATTGTGATTTGTCCTCAATGTGACACAAAATAATTCAATAGTTTCTCATATTTCATCAATCCATGGTCTGATCGGTATAAGTATTATTGGTTGAATTTTTATTAGTCAGAGCATTAGTGATAATTTCCTGATAATATTCTCCAAATACACTTCGATTATGAGCTACGAGTATCAAAAAACGAGCTGCAATTGCAGTTAATTCTTCTTGAACTGAAGAAAGACCGGGTGGTACTTGTCTTGGTGCAGCAGACTGTGATAGAATGATATTTTGCAGAAATTGTCTGATTCGTAAATCTGTAAATATTTGGAAAGAAATTTCAATTGATTATTAATTTTCTTTAACACTGTTTTATAATTTTGTCTATTTAGTATTATAAATAATGTTTCACTTACAAACAAGTTTTCTGATTTTGTGATCTGAATCAACCAGCTCCTTTAATTGTCCTTCTAATATATTCTCTGCTTCTGAGGTCATAGCTGATGCTCCAATTTGTTCTAAAGTTGATTTTATCTCAGCTTTTAATTGAAGTATAATGTTCGGTAAAGTTGATTCTAAATCTCTGTAATAAAATAGTTAATAATAATATAGAGTAATGCTTTGTACATATACACTTACTTATTAGAATGAACAGTTTCTAATAAGATAGATAAATTCTTTTTAAGATTCAACTTAAAACTTGAAACACCATGAATAGCAGGCCCAACCGTGTTGTACACTACTAAGATTATGGATCCAATTATTACAATTCTATTTATTTTATCACGTAACTCTAAGAGTCTTCCCTGATCAAGCATTAGTGTCTAAAAAAAATCACACGATTAACTTCTTTATTCTTAATAAAAAATATAAGTTATGGTTTGTATGAAATATAGTCTGACTTCGGCTTCAGGACTAGAATCCCAGTCTAGTAAGTCGAGGTAAGCTTTTGCCAAAAGCGAATGAGTAATTTGTTTTACTGCATTTTCATCATCCAGCGATTCACTAATTTTATCAGGATCTAGATTTTTCAGCAACCATTTTCTGGTATAGTAAAGGCCATCTGCTTGAATCTTCAAGAATTCAGCAAACTTGGCTCTTTCATATTCTATACTAGCAGCAATAATATTCGGTCTCATCATAGTAATAGTATAATTTGCTAAATCCAGCATCATTAGTTGCAATACTTCCATTATTCCTTTAAAAATCTCTATAACATCTGTCTGTTTGGCGAGATCTTTAATACGTTCATCTCTTACAGGAGCACAGACTTTACTCATAATATAAATAACAAATTGAGCATAACGTTGGAAATCTAGAATACCTTTTTCTGCTTGCTGTTTAATCAAATCGACATCAAGTACTTCTTTAATATTTTCTTTAATTTTCGTGTGATGTGGTAGTACTAATTCATCTAGTGTCTATCATGAAAATAACAAATTATCACAATGAAAAAATGTATTAAGAAATAAGAATTCAACAATTTACTTCTTTGATTTCCTGAAGAAGTACTAATG
Organism: Goniozus legneri; assembly: GCA_003055095.1. Classification (NCBI taxonomy): domain Eukaryota; kingdom Metazoa; phylum Arthropoda; class Insecta; order Hymenoptera; family Bethylidae; genus Goniozus; species Goniozus legneri. The sequence continues at coordinate 157,787 of NCVS01001180.1, forward strand.
CTTGTGTATAATTTGGAGGATCCTCATTCAATTGTTCTGACAGCAAATCCCAAAAAGCTTTATGCATATTTTCTTTGACTCGTTTATGAAAAGTTCCATTTTCAGGTTCTAGTTTCTGTAGCTGAAAATCTTTGTCTATAGCAATTTCATGAGCTAATGCCATATTTTTCATTCCATTAGTAGCTGATAAAATTTCTTCAAGAGATATGAATTTTGGTGGTGAAGCTGCAGTTAAACCACTGAATGTAGCACTCGATGTAAATGGCCTATGCATAGTTTATGACAACATTTTATTTCAAATTTTAGGATTTGTTTTAGAACTAATTTACCTCTGAGTATCATCATTTTCAAAATTGTTTCGATTACTTGAAGATCCAATATCTCTAGCACTTGATTTTTCATTGTTAGAACCATCCATTTTGAAGTTTCTAAGAATTAAAATGATCAATTATAAATCTCACAGATATAGGTGAAACGTAAAATAATAAATTATTCTTATTATAAGTTTTCAATTTGATTTCTTAATCACTAACTTTTTTAATCATACATAGTTTGTAAAATATGATAACATTGTTTTCACAATTTAATTTTTCAATAACGTTACTTGATAAAATTTTTCGTTGACATTTTTTTAATTATTTTATCTATTTATATTACAGTATCTGGAAAAAAATAAGATGTTAAAATTAAATATCTTTAGTTATATACAATATATTATTATTTGATATTACAATATGAAAATTTATAATGAAATTCACGACATATTATTTTGATAATATATATATAATTTGACAGTTTGTAATGCACTTCTTATCATACATATACATATATATATATATATATATATATGTGTATAAGTATAATAAACCACCAATTTAATTGTTCACACACACATTCTAGTTAGTAAAAAGTATTTCAGAATTCTATACAATCGGTGGTGAATAAATGACACTTCCTGTTTATCATAAAAAATAATCTAAACAGAACTTTCGAGTAGAAAACAGCTGAGAAACCATACAGTGAAGAAATGTATGGGGCGCTGTATATATAGGTACGTGTACGCACGGTTGTACGCGTATGTGTTGCATGTGAGATACAAATAGATATATGTAGAAGTGCAGTGCATTGTATTTTTATTAAACGCATTCTGTTGCGACCCAGAAATGATGTATTCTAGAAACATTAAAATGCTACCTTATATGCTTCCCTACTGAATAATCTTCAATGAGCAAATATTATGAAAATATGTTTGTAATTATCAAAAATATAATTATTATGTTATTAAAAACTGAATAGTTATTATGTGAAGAAAAACGATATTACTAGCCTTAAATAAAAGGCAGGAAAGGAAAAGATGAATCATATTCCTGTTTTAAAGTCATTTTTGTTTTAAGTTTCTGTGTCAAGGCTGAATGAACGCTCTGCTTAATTTTTTATATCCTTCACCTTGATGTTGCTATAAAAGTAATTTTTTATACTTAATTAAGAATTCTAAATAATATGGTAGCAAACAAAAGAATATATTTGTAAAATTTTTCATAAATATACGCCTTTGAAAAAATGATAATTTTTCCTTTTAATTACAAAGATTACAAAGGAGAATAATTAATGAGATTAACCAGAAGTTAGCTGCTAATAACACTAGAACCGAATGCATCAAAATATAAGATTATTATTCGATATTTTATTTTTTTTTTTTAAAATCGTGATGGACAAGTTTGCACGACGTCATCTTTATTACTGCGTGGGCAAGCCGGCAATATAATTTCAGTACACACTGATACATTCCTATAGGCTATAACCATGAGTACCATGACAGATGTCATGAACGAAAATGCAATGGTACTCGTCTTGTAATTTGTTCTTAATTCAATATAAGAGAGAAAAATGTGATCAAGGTGTAGCAGCATATAAACAATATCCAATGTAAGAATATAATAGTTTAATACAAATTACAAAATACCGTAAATACTTGTTGGATTATAAATTTGTGAAAAAATTGTTAACCACATGTACATGCCAAACAATATATTCCATTTATGACGTTCGTAAATGAAATTATAATAAGATGTTACATATTTTAGGATAATAATTCTTTTACCTTTCGTAGCATCAAAAAGTAAATGATAATAGCTATTGTTTAATTATAAATTGTGATAATTCTTTATATTATTGTATATACTGCTTATTTTGACCTCTTTTAAACAATTTACTATAAATATTATTTAAATATGAATTTTTTGTTATGAAAACTTACTATTTATTACAGATTTTATGAGTTGTGATTGATTTTATCTCTGAATTATATAAAATGTTTTGGTTGCACTAAAATGTAATTATTAATATTGACATTAGGTGTGACCAGACAATGGTAAAACAATAATGCCTGCTAGACTGAGAATGACAATCAGTAAATGCAGGCCATTGGTAGTGACTGAAAGGATAAAGCATTGATTTAGTGATTTGACGAATGCTAGATGCTGGTATATCAAACAGAAAGAAAGTCGGCAGGCAGGAAGGAGAAAACAAGAAAGTGTATCTAAGTAATGAGCGAAACTCGGCATCATCTTCGCTCGGTCTCGGATTTGTACGCAGCCGACGAAATTGAAGTTCTTCTTTTGGAGGAGATACGTGAATTAGAACTACCACCCACAGCATATTCTCGACCCGAGGACATTCAAGACTTCGAAATCGGTATATTTTGTTAAAATTTTACTTTAAATTGATTTTTGATTTTCAATATTTAAGGGAATTTTTGTAACCACCTGTTTAGTTTATTACAGTAAAATCACGAAATATTTTTTTGTTTGTTAATAGCAGGCAGCAGGACAGGGGGGCGAATCAGCTCCCAATCTTCGGAGCTGGATTCGCCAGGAATCCATTCAACAGTCCATTCATGGGACTCGCATGCCAATTATCATGGCCATTATGGCCATGGGGACCATCATGGGCATGGTTCATCTTCCAATGCACTGCCTTGGCCTCGAACAAGTCATTTAGTATTTTATTGTGATATACAGGGTCATTTAAAAACAGCTACAGGTGTTATCAGAGTTTTACTACTTGTAAGTATATATTGGGAAATCTAATAAGGATCTACAACTTAAAAAATCAATTGATCTGTAACAGATATCATCTGCAGCCTGTTTGGCCACATTATGCAGTTCTGGAACTGCTAAAGTCAGCCTTTTCATGCTACCACTGGTTGGACGTTTGCGTTTTATGATTTTTGTAGCGGTCTTCTGCATTTTGGTTACAGCATTGCTACTTTTCCTTGATATTACGCATGTCATATATATCTTTCCTTTTAATTGGGCTAAATTGGTATGTACATCAAAGTAATTTTTAAATATTAAAAAAGTCAATAATAATCAATATAAAATGAAAAAGGATATTTGGTCATGAATATATTGATTAAAATTTTTTGTACTAATAAGCAATTAGTATAGTGTTATTTTTATTCAAAATCGTTTTTCTTTTGCAGAATTTATACGTATTTTCCGGTATCGGTATTTCTTATGTTCTTGGAAGTGCATTACTAGGAACATCTATATGGGAATATCATAGTGGAGGATGGGTACCGCGAAGAACGAGATCCCAACTGTCTGCAGCGGCCGCGCTTGGTCTTTTTTGTGCCCTGTTAGCGTTACTTCTTTCTTGGATTCATAGTCGTAGTAGTTCGAATTGTAAAAGTTCAGATGTTCATGATCATGCACAAAATCAGTTATATAAACCGGTCGACAATTCTTCTTCTTCTGGGGTAAATTTAATATCACATTAAAATTTATATTTAAAAAAGATCGATGTAAAAATTGAAAACATTTTAGGTAACATTGAAAGATCGTAGTCCTAGAAGATCAAGTTCTTGGGTTAAAAATCAACAGTCCAAAAAACGTAATGCTGAAAGTGATATAAATACAAACAATGGGCACCGGGGTAATGGAAGTAATAGTTTCGAAAAATATAAGCATAATACTAATAAGAAAGATCATTGGGCATCTGCAAGACAACATTTTCTACCAAATAATGAAAATGACGAGGAAATTCAAGTATTAGATACAGATATAGAAAGACGAAGGAGGAGAAGAAAGAAAAGTGATTCAACAGATGGGGCGAACCCATCGAGTAGTAAACTTGAAAACATACGTGTTGAAGAAATACCCACTAGGCGAGTGCCGAGAAAACTACCGTTACAAACTGTTGAACATCCGCAAATTAAAACAAACAATGAAATCAAGGCTGGTGGTTCGAAACAAATAAGAAACAAAGCTGCATTAGCACCGGGAAATTCGGAACAGAATTATTGGGGAATGACGGAGTCGAAGTCAATCGAAATTACAGGTAATGGTCTCTATTGGGAGGCGGAGGGCATATCCAGTAATAGTAAAGAAGAGGCTACTGATATCAGTATGGTTCGTACAGCGGTTTGGTCGGGACAGTGGCGTCCGCCTCCCGACGATGTACAGCCTTGTTCTAGTAAGACTGTGGACCCTTACACTTTCGCTTGAATCGATTAACAGAAGGGATGGTACACGTCATGATACCAAAAAACATTAAATAATTTTATAGCACCAAAATTCTTATTTTCATAAGAAAAAAATTAGTATTTGTTCACTTATAGCAAATGTGAAAAATATCTAGTCATCAGCAGTATTTACTGGAAGACCAGTGTGATGCTACCTGTAAGCTACTTAAATATTATATCTTTTTTACATAGATTTTTATTTTATTTTTATATTTTATTTTATTTTGTTACCACATTTTAATTTTTTTACTACTATTTGCTGATTTTCAGTTTATATTTATGAATAAAGATATTATGTGTTTGAATTAAGCTTCAGTAATACATTTCATAAGTTCTTATGGAAAAATCGTCGTGTTCAAACATTTGGAGACAATGTATAAAGTTATTGCTGCCTTGTAAATTTTGCTGCCTAGTATATAACTTTTTCTTAACTGGCTGAACACAGGCGTTTCTTCAAAATTAAAAAATATGGTTATATTCCGACTTTTGTATCATTGCATTCCAATTACGTACCATATATTAATGATAAGTTTCAATTGAGCTCGTTAGTATAAGGCCGTTAACATGGTAACGTAAAAAGTGGATAGTAATTTTTATCAAACTTTGGTGCCATTATACAATTTTTTATGTGTAAACTTAATATTCAATTTGCACTTGAAACAGATTTGTGTATGTGTTTAAATATTTCAAACGATAAATTCAATAATATTCTCTACCGTACGCGAACGAGAAAATATCTCGTAACAATAAACGGAATAAAAATATTGATTTATCGTTAAGAATCAAATTGTGTAATAATTTATGTACGAATGAATTTCTTCAAACGTTCATTATTAACATTATTTATGAATCTATATATGTGTAACTTTCGTATGAGTGTATTATTATTGTGGAACATTTATGCACTATTCTCTATCACTATACGTAGATTAAAAATAATTGAACAGTGCGATAAAGTGCACTACCTTTATATTGTTTTGTCAACGGGCACTGTAGATAAATCTAGAGAAACGCCTTTCTACAACTGTCTCTTAAGTAAATCCTCATGCTAAGAAACAAATATTTTTTTAGACATACATATCGTCTTAGGAGTACAATTCGCTAAAACAGCTGCTAAACTTATTATTTGTTCATACCGGGTATAGACTCATTGAATGCTAATTTTCAATTTATTTGAATAATTACATGAAAAAACAGCGATTCAATGTACTTGTGTAAATTGCTCATCCTCGTTATAACAATGATCATTATTTCTTGCTGTTTTTGAATCGAAGAATTTGATAATATTTAGAAATATTTCCTTCGCGTTAATGATGATTCTGTCAAGATATTTCAGTTTTCAGGTATATGTCACTGTATTGCTTCGATAATTCTAATATTTTAATATTCGGTGTGTTTTAAATTAGGTAATACAGAAAAGTAATTTTTCATGTAACTGGCATTTATATTTCTAGACATCTGTGTTTTCAGAAAATGCAGAAGTCAAATCAATTAGTAGCATAAGGAAAGTGAGTGTTCATGTAGAATCATAAAGTAAAGAAAAGTAGAGTAACGATAATTTTCTGGCAAATGTGCGTATTTCAAAAGTTTCTTTTGAATAGTGAAAATTGAAATAATTTTCTAAGAATGTTGTCATTTTTACAACAACAAGTAACTTGACAATGCGTGATTACTAACAATGACGTTTACGTACAGTAGATTTAAGATAGTGTGTTCACTGAATTAAGACATTAATTTGCGTTAAAAGAATTTGGACACTGCCAGGTACATTATAAAGCCTTTTCGGTAAATTATAACATCGATCGAGATCGTCATTTCGCAGTTACTTAAATTCCAATAATTTACATCGCTACAATCTGCCGTGCGATATAAAATATCAAACTTGAATTCAAATTTTCACGCGTTGAAAGATTTTTAGTCCTGCAATATAACTACATGCAATAAGTCGTGAAATAGATAATTATAGATTAATAAAAGTCATATTGAAACGAGAACATAATGTGGCCGATCATTGCCGAAGAAAATAATCGCGAAGAATTATTTGCTACTACATTTACGATAATTTTGTGTATGTATATATATATATGTATATATTTATGTATGTATGTATATATATGTATGCGAGTTGCATATTTGGACGCACAAAAATATCTTTGACATAGTACAATTGTTAGTTGTCTTCACGTACACACATCGCCAGAATGAATCATATTTTACAAGCAATGTACGTACACGAACAACACGCAATTTTCTTCTTGTCAGTGACCCGCGAAGTCACTAAACGCGACAATCGAAACAGATGTGTTGAATGTAAATTGCGTGCATTGCTTCGTCTCGTTCTCTGTCTGTCGGATGGTAGCTAACTACGAATTGTAATTAACGATCTTGGCAATGGCAAACTGGCCTGGATATTCCAGGTTGATTATTAGTTCAAACTCATTGAAGCTCAGAGCCGATAGGGATGAGAAGTACTGCTGCGGAACGTTTATAAAGCCTGCCAAATTGCCAAGCGTTCATGCAAATCGATGATTTTGTCATTTCCTTGGCGATTTGATGTGCCATATAGCGATTCATAATCGACAATACCGATCGAAAAATCCACGTAATAAGTTATAGCGGTATCATTTATTCTTGTAAACATCGTTTTGTACCACTAGAGTTAAAAGAAATGGCAATTGCTGTGTGCCGATTGAGTTCTATAGAATGAAAGTGGGTAATGTCTAAAAAAAAAAATCGATGAAATGTAAAGTACTATTTGTTAGCGAAGAAAACAAATTGTCTAACGTAACTGTAAGAAGTGTATATTTGAAATCACTAAACACGTTAAGTATGATTCGGTTAATAGCAGTTAAGTACGTAATTGTATTCAATTTACGAGCCGTTGGTAAATTGTCACGCAATCGTCCAACATATACAAAGAGAAATGATTAAAGTGCTCGTGGTTTATCGAGTTCCCATAATCCAGTCTTATGTTTTTTGTCAGATCCAAAACTCACTCTCGTTTAGTTTTATCACCGTTCTTTTGTTTTCAATTGATCTATTATGCTCTCTAGACTTTTAAACTTGTCGTTGCTATTTTTTCGCTCGCAACTCTCAAGATACTGAAGAAAAAATTTTGTATTGAATTTCAAGGTTTATTCACATCGTTATTCGTACGCATACTGAATTACCTGCCGCCGAAGATTCAACTGTTTGAGAGACGAACGTACGTTATTATCATATTTCATCCATTTATAAGACGCATTATGCATATTTGATAATCTACCGCATCCTATCTCATCTACTGCTGATTGAAAATTCATCAATAAGTGCCGATGCTCTTCTGACAGCTGGTTCTCCTGACGCAGACGATTCGAGTAATATGGATGATAGCCACCGATTGTCTCTGTAAATGATACCAATGAATGAGACACAGTTGCCACAGAGATTACATAACACCGAATTATTAACTCGTAATACTGTTTAATTTATGTATCACCATTTGAAAATATTTGAATGAGAGATGAGATATTTAAAAACTGAAAATATCATTTGAATGTTTTTCTCAATAATCGATGTCGATTCGTCTCATGGAAATTGTTTATTTAGCAATTACCGCTCATCCATCCTTGAATTCAGTCCTTCTAGAATACAGGCTTTTACGTAACAAGCCTCTCAAGACCTATGCCTTCAACTTTGACACCCCTACCTCTGAGAATTCTCAAAATCCCCAAAATTTTAATCACGCTTCCGAAAAGTTTATACTCGGACTACCTGACTTCGCTATCGTCGGCTAATAGGCGCCTACAGTTAGGACGAAGCCAATTACCCTTCCTTGAATTCAAAACTCGAACACGACATAGAATGATAAAGAAACTTATTTATTCATCAAATACAACATAAGTGGGTAATTACTACTCTAACTGACCAACACATCACGTCGATACGTATAGTTATATATTTAACATGTAGAATAAAAATAATAAAAATATAAAATTTATGAATATCTACCTCTGATATTCTTAACCCTCTGTAAAAAGTTTCTTATTGAAATTTTCAACGAACTTCTCGTTACTAAAAAATCATCCAGAATGTCATCGACGTAAACTCGATCCCCATCGTTAGTTGAAATATCGACTTCCGGTTGTTTTTCAAATGTTTTTTCAGTGTTGATTCCACTGCAGGATGGTTGTTCGACCTTAACAAGTTCATTATAGTTTGATGTATTATCATGATTCATGAGAGTCACAGATTCTTCTTCTATTGATAAATTATCATTTTCTTGCTCACAGTTCTTATTCAATTGTTCATTATACGTTATTAAATTATCAACTTTACTAATTTTATATTTTGAAGTATGGGAATTGAAAAAATTACTTGTAGTAGGCAAATGCTGAAAATTAATTTTTCATTATATATTTTGTTACTGGTTAATTTTTGATAACCTATAACATATTATATATTTTTTAACCTATAATAACCTATAATTATAACCTGGATACCTGGATGTTAGTTTTAGTCAAATGCGATGAATGGGTTAGTCGTTTATTATTATATTTGTTACTATATGATTTGTAGTATTTTTCATTAAACGTAACCATATTTCCAGGGATGCTAGTTTGCGAATAAGTCGAATTCGAAGTTTTTTTAGGCACTGACTCAACAACATCAATCATATTCCTATGAGTACTTTGGTCTTTATATTTTGAATATTGAGAAAGGTAACTGTTATTTTCATATTTATTTCGGGTTTGATTCTGAATTTTATCTTCACTCTGCTTTTCTTTGCCGAAAAAATTGTTCGTTTCAACCCTAAAAATCATTTCTGTTAAAATTCAGAAAAAATTTTATCGTTAAAAAGCGTTAATTACATACAGTTTAGAAAATAACGACGGTCCGATTCTGATAAAACCTGTTGCGTTATAGAAAACTTCATTTACAACCTCAGTTGTCACACCTTCGGGTAATGGGACCATAGAGATGAGTAACTGAAATTTTTTTGTATCGAACCCTTCCAGAAGGATCGACAAAGTCGTTAATAAACGTTCATACGCTGAAATTCCATCCTTGGGCTGATACATGTGTAGCAATCTGGCAACAGTTTTTGTAATATTGGTGCCTTTATAATGTTCTCTTAAAGCGGACCATACGGACGTAAAAACTTGAATATCAGGATGTATATTGTTCATTTTTTCCAATTCTCTCGGAATCGACAATTTTTTGAAGTAAATATGGATGAATATTCTATTAAAAAATGAAATACTTATAGTGAATGCACGAATTAAATAGATTAAATATATGATCTATTCTGAGAATATTCGCTCTTATTTGAGTTATACTTTAATAAACAGTAGAATAACATTGTTATTCATACCCGTACTACAAACAAATGAATAAAAGTCGACGAATAAAATTTATTCAATTCGACTATAGCACTATCAATGGTTTTTGTAGGAATCGATTATTTAGATATATCGAATTTCAACAATGTTACAAAAGGAAAGGTTATGATTAATGCATTTTCAGTTAGTAATGTTTCGTGCAAGTTAGAGGTTACTGTATGCTATATATTTTCAGAAGATTTCGAATGAAATTGTTTTACTAATTATAGGCCACAAGTGCATTAGCCATACACGAAGAATGGATTACGATAAAAAAAACAGTCGGAGACACAGCACCGAGACTGGTTGATCCGCATTATTAATTCTTGAGCTTATAGGAGGATTATTAACAAGCATTGTATATAAAAGCATTTCGGCGACGAAATATTTGTCATTCAGTACAACCATGCTCCGAAAGAAAGAACTACTTCCAGTCTGTCTAGCGGTTATCGCAGTTTGCTCTGCGGCAAAACTGCCAGCTGCCGGACCATCATGGACCGATTATTCCTCAAAATCAGGTAAAATAAATTAATATAAATGAAATATATTGCATTTTCGACGTTTACTCAATTTTTGATATGAAATTTTATCGATAAAAAATATTTAATATGCAGCTTACGCTCGAGCATTGGGACCAGCCCCATTCGGAGGAATCGACACAATTTCCGTTCCATACAAACCAAAATCTCCACTGTTCCCGAAATTCGTTGACCCAAAGACTATGATCTCAAAGAAGACTGATATGCTGAGCAATCTGTTCGGCGGTGTGGGACCAGCTTTCTACCCACCAGCCATGAACCCGTACTTCTCGTACGGCCCATCGGCTTTATACACTGCCGGCGTTAACGGCGAAGTATTCGACGACAAGAAAGTAGACGCTACCGAAGACAAATCTGGTGTAATCAGCGACACCACCAAGCGAGGAATCTTCGGACCCGTCGGCCCAGCTGGTGCAGCCATGAGCCCGAAATTCGGACCCGGAGCTAAATTCGGACCCATGGGCATGTTTGGACCCGGACCCAAATTCGGCCCAATGAGCCCCTTCGCGTTCGGTGATTACTCGAAATTTGCTTCTCAGGACGCCGCCACAGCCCGTAAACGCAGGAGTGTCGTAGCTGCCACCGAAGAAGCTCCAGAAACCAAGAAAGTCGGCCCACCACCAGCTTACCCAGGTTTGAGCTCGATCGCCGAGGAAGCCGAACTCGAAGATCTCGCTGGAAGTGAAAAATTAGCCGATCCCGCTGTACCGAAACAGTACTTGCCCGGTATGTTCGGACCATTCGGACCAATGGGACCAATGGGACCAATGGGACCAGGTCCCTTGGTAGACCCATCGATGTTCATCTCCAAGAAAACTGCTTTCCTGGACACCCTCTTCAAGACTCTCGCTACCAGCACACCCGCTCCCTTGACCGCGACCGATGTACCAACCCCGAAGAGCACAATCGTCCCTGCCGATTTCTGGGTTCCACCTATGTTCGCTGGATTGAACACCGCTGCACCGGTTGTCTCCACAGACGCCCCGACCCCAAAACCCACTATCGTGCCAGCAAGCTTCTGGGCTCCATCTGCCATAATCCCAGGATCTACCGAATACAACAGCAAGGTTGCCTCTTTCCTCGAAAAATTGTTCGACAACTTGAAATTGAACAAAACCACCACCGCTGCCGCCGATAGCGCGAAGGCCGCAAGATCGTTGTCCGATGACATCTCCGAAGCTAACGACAAGGGTGTAAGATCAGCCTCAGATTTGTCCGCCATCGCAGCAGCCAAAGACGTCATTGTTGATTCCATCATGACCGAGCTCATCAGCTTGAAGGGAGACATGATGAAAACTTTCGACGACATGATCGCATATGAGAAGACCGTGAACCCAATGAGCGCTAAGAAACCATTCAAACCTTTCGCTGGTGGTATGTGGGGAAAGCCAGCTGCCGACCCCATGGCTCCTTTCCAACAGAAACTCGCAATGTACAATCAAGTATTCGACATGCTGACCAGTCTTCAGAAGAACGTGACCGAGGCTGTCCAAGAAGCAGTAAAATCGAACGCAGCCAGCACTGAGGAGACCCCGACTACCGTCAGGGTTCCATTGGCTACCGAAGATGCTTACAAATCGCCATTAAACATGACTTTGCTCGATGTCATTAAGGAAAGGATGGCTGCCATGGACACCATCAGCCCAGCTTTCTACGGACCAAGTGGTTACGGAGACTCCAAGGCCGCGAGGGCTCTGCCAAAAAGCTCGATGCCATTCTGGGCAACTTTTGCCAGCAGCGGAGATTCCACCGCAAAACGCGAAGTTGTTCCCGAATCCAATGAGGCTTTCAACGAAGAAACTGGATCCCACAAAGTTGCTAGGGCAGTCAAAATGCAAATGCACCAAGGATACCAAAGTTTGCCAGCGGGCGCTATTGAAACTGTTCAAGCAGGAGGCGGCTCAGTACCTGGACACTCCGGTGGTGGAATTAAATTATTGGTAATTTGAAATTTCTATTATCAACTAATGTACTACTGCTAGGTCGAAGAATAGTTTCTTTGATATAAGTATTCACACGACTTTTAAAGCTTAAAATCATCGCTTTGACGTGGACACTTTATGCTTTCAGATTCAAATGCCTACTTTGCCTAACAAGCAAGCAGAAGGCTATTAAAAATGTTAGTTTTCGGAGTTAGGTAAATACATTATGAAGATTATGAATATTGTGAGAATGTTTCTTTTGTCGCAGGACAACTCGAACGATGGTAGTGAATACAACTATGCGGATTATATGCAGTTTATGAGAAACGAGTACGAAGGCCAAGGACGCAGACATCATCATCACAATCACTAATAAGTCGTTGGTCGAGCAGGAATAAATAACGTATTGTAATTATGTAATTAATTAAATACAAAACTAATATTCGACACAGAAATGCTTACTGCAAATGTGTAAAATTAGAAATATCATTCAATAAAGCGTATTTTGCAAAAATAAATAATTACAATAACGAGTTAGCTTTAAATTTCAAAGTCGCTTATATTTAATTATTCAGTACAAAGGAATGAAGAAAATTAAACTTAAAAATTAAAACATTGAATAATTAACTAATCAGACTATTTTCGTATATCTGCATATTGTAGCGCACATGGACGCAATCCTGCATCAAGTGCGTTGCTTTGTTTCTTTGCAATCAGCAATGCATTGCACGCAGGATAGCGTTAGTGTGTTGGAAATCATCAGAATGCAATAAGTTCAATGAGATTTACATAAAAGTCACCTTTTTTAACATCCTTGGTATATTTTACTCAATCGTTCCATGTTACAAATACATTTTTATATTTATAATACAAAAATTTCGAATGTGTGGCAGTGACGGTGAGTATAGACTCATTATTTTATTTTATTGCAGTTTACTTTGTTGCTTATTTTGTAGTTTTGTCTTCATTTTTACTCAAGATACTAGAGAGGACTTTAAAAATATTGTTGACTTTTCAGTCATCTAGTCTTCTTCTTTATTTGTAAAATCTTATTATTCCTATACTTTGGTGCATTGTTAAGAAGTAAATTCAACATTTCTTATTTTATTATCACCTACTTTTTGTTATACGTGTAATGAGATATTCCATTTGGCGATCGATTCTAAATACCATATAAAATGATGCTATTACGCTACCTAGTGTAACTAGAAGCCCTAGACCTTCAAAAATTAATTTGGGGGCAAAAATTTTCCAAACCATTAAATGCCGGCAGTGAATTGTAGCAGCTAACATGCTGCCAAAAGTCTGAAAGAGCAAAAATCATTGATAATTAATTGGAAACCTTCATTTCATAATAAATTACTTTTGCAACATACCCTAATTCCATGTAGTAAAATATATTTTCCTGAGACAGAGAAAATTGCTGCGTGAAAAGTTGTGTCTTGTTCAAATAAAACAAGTTCACCTCTTTTGAGATCATTCTCAGGAAATTTCAGTCGAGTCAATTTGGGGAACATGAGGTACATAGTTAATGGCACAACCACTATTAAGGGTACTGTGAATCCCAAAATAATGTGGGAGCCAAATGTATTGATTCCTGTGAATATATAATTAATTAAATAAATCTCATGCTCAGATTTATAATAGATTATTTTTTCCTAATTTGTCACTCACCAATTAAAACTGCAGGTATTACATTATTATAAAAGGTACCTCCAGTACCAATATATGCAGCATCCCAGTGAATTGTTAAGAACGATGATTGGTGGCCAGTACCATAAAAGAAGTATTCGGCAACAAGGAACCAACAGAGTAATACAAGGGTGGGAACTTCTAACAATTCATCTGAAAATTTCCATTTTTTTAATTAAATTAATTCAAATATCAAGTAAAAGAATTTTTTCAAACAACTTACGAATATTATTTGCATTTTTACATCTCTCTATGCCTGTTAGGCATAAAATGGAAGCGCATATAAATGTCATTAGAAAAACACTCGATGACAACACATCTCCCAACAAAAGGGAATATAAAAGGACAAGAAAAACGCTAAGTAAAATGAATGCAGCACTATAGACAGTTCCTAAACCATAAACTACTGGTGTCTCATCAATATCCTTATCTTTACGGTAGATAGATTCTTTGATTTTCTCAAATAAACGTGGCACTAAATTTTCTCCTCTATGAACATCAATAGATTCTCTTTTTTTAGGTAGCAGAAATACACTGAGAGGTCGATAATATAATAAGAAAATTGCAATAGAGCAAATAAAATATATAGTATTAGGTAATGCATTCACTTGCCAAGAAAGTGTTAATTTCACTTTGCTGAATTTGGAAAATCTCTGTATAACCCAATAACATCCAATACAAACACCAATAACAACTGGACAATACTGACCAATTATAACGCTAGGAGCGAAGCCAGATAAATTTCCACAAGTTCTGAGCCAAATTTTAACTACAGTAATATACAATGCAAGTGCAACTAGACTGATAGAAAGTAATGTTTTTTCTAAACCTTCAGATAATACTGATCCTGTTTTGCCAGCAATGAAAGATGAACAAATTCGGTATTGCTGTTCTTCTCTACATCTCCAGAAATATTCAGATAATCTAATTGCAACACAAGCTAAGAGCCCAATAATCAAAGCTATAGTTTTTGAATTACCACGTGATATTGGTTTTGAAATGATTTTATTACGTTTATCAGAATTTTCACTATAGTCCTCTTTGCGAATATTGTAAATAAGTAAACATATAAGTGTAATTAATAAAAATGATAATACATAATCCTCTTCTATGATATAACTGTTAGAAAATAGGCCACAAACTGTCAGAAGAAGTATAACTCTTGTTAAATAATTCAACTTCTTAAATTTATAAGAATTATACCAACTCGCAAAAATAACATCCCAATTTTGAACAATTAAAATAAATGATAAAGAAATAGATAAAATTCCAGTTGAAAAGAAAATCAAATTTCTTAACTCTTCTACAATACCTACATAGTATAAAGCTCCTACAGTTAAAACTGTTCCAACATTTGTAATAACAGCATATTGTAAAAACGTCGATTTAAATATTTCGGACATTCGGCTTTCCGGAACTCCGGTAATAAATAAATAAAAGAAAAATAAAGTACAGAACATTAAAATAAGTCCTTTGGATATTAAACTTGGATCAAATTGTACCCATACTTCGGTACACATATTTTTTAATAAGTTAATATACTCTCTAGCATCATGAATGAAGTCATGAAAATCATTTTCACTTTCTATATATCTTATTTGTTCGGATAGAAGCAAGTATTTCTCATCTAATGCTTTCAATTGATGTTGCGAGAAAGTATTTGAATCTGAGGAATATACATCAATATATTTCTTTGTTTGAGCAATATTTCTCCACATTGAATGCAATGGATACTGTAGAACATCTTGAGAGTTTATTCTTGTGTCCCTAGGTAAAGAGTCTAATATCACGAAACCTAAATTTGAAAAAGGCACGGCTATTCCTAAAATAGATGCTAATGTAGGAACAAGATCAATTTGATTTACATGATCCATTCCCTTGACCAAATTTTTTTCATTTAGAGGTAATGTGGAATAGACGAACATGGCCGCTTCAAGTTCATCAGGACTATCTCCCCCATGATCGCCAGTAGCAGTCATACCATGGTCCCCAACAATAAATAGCATTGTACCTGGCTCAAGCGAATTCATAATTTCCGTAATAAGTGTGTTTGTGTCATTCAATTTTCTAGTCATTTCTGGATGGTGAGGTCCATGTTTATGCCCGCAATGATCTATTCCAAGAATGTGGGCAATAAGTAAGCTCCAATCTTTCTTTTTTAGTTCAAAAAATATACGATATTGTACATCTCTGTCTACACTATCCAAGTCCCAAACATTGAAAGAAGGAGACGGGAACTGCCTCAGAAATTTGTTAGGAAATAAATTCACCCATGTATCATCTCCCATGAATACAACACCATTTTTTATACTTCGATCAACTAAGTTATCTTCGTCAATACTTTCCGATCCAAAATTTGATGACATATCAATGAATGTAGGCAGTGACCCAGTCACTAAGCCTTTCAGCCGTTGTAATGTGGTTGTTGGAGGGTCGGCTATAAATTTGTATAGTCGAGATTGTTCAGGGTAGTTTTTGAGAATTTCATTCAATATTGGTAGTTTATTGCGATGATAAGTAGTAGCGGAAGCAGGATCCTCGTCCCATGCCGCGAATTCGTACTTCAAGGCATCCACTATCAAAAGTACAACCTTTGCTTTTGGATCGGTACATATTCTTGCAGCTTTTTCAGGATTTTGAAAAATGGTCTTGTCATTGCAATCTTCCAGAGGTGAACAAAATTCACATTCATTGCGTTCTTCTCTAGAAACGCGATTGAGTAGAAAGCCACTAGTGAAAAGCAACAAGCCGGCTGTCATCAAATATGACATCCAAGCGTGAAATACGAGATAATTCCATAGTTTACTCATTTTTATGTTGTATATTATAGCACTGATTATTGCCTAGTACTTCACACAAGTTATTAAAACAATCAACTTTTTAAATTTCTTAATATGAACATAACCTAGCCGTTTGAAGTTTGATCGACTATTATCATTTTAAGCGTTCAAATAACGATGACTTCGAACTGTATTGATTTTTTGTAATAAGTATCATGGTGAGCGAAATGGAAATTAAATAGAGTAAAAATAACTCATATTTCACTGTTTTTACAAAACTTAACCTTAAAACAGATCCGACAGATAAACCATGAGGTTAGTAGTAGTACATACATAACATAAATATCTATAGGACGTATGCGACTGAAGATGGGGTTGCATGATTCATAAATATAAATAAGAACTTTAGCAGTTCTGATTATTAATTGTTTACATTATAAATTGAATGAGTGTCATTAAAAAACAATATTGAAAATAATAATAAATAAAATTAAATAACTATTTTATAATAATTCATATTAAAAATACACGAATGTAAAAAAAGGTATTGGGGTGAAAGTATTGGTTCTGGAATTTACAGGGATTTTGATGGCTGACTAGAGTACTGTGTCTAAAATCAATGATTCTAATTTTAAAACCTATCGCTTACTTTAGTGATGCGCTGAATTATTTAAGTATGTAATTTCAATAATTCATACTTTTCATGACATGAAATAAAATTTTCTAAAGGGAAGGAAAATAATAAAGGAACGATCGCTAACCGCATAGCTTTCGCGCGCAGCTGGCCGTAACAAATCCATTAGTATTCTAGCGTTCTGCGGTGAACTTGCCAGTGGCAGTTCATCATCATCATCGCTCTCGCTGTTGACTTGTCAACCCCATGAAATAAAAGTTACGAGCGGTCCTGAGGGATGCGCTGAGCAATTATTAGTTACGCAAGTGGTGATATCAAACCTATGGGTTGTGTGTAAACGTAGATGCTCGCAAGTGAGCAGCTCGTACAATGCCGAAGGGCGTCGATGAAGGGGTCGTCGAACAAAAACGTAACGCGCCGTGACTCGCAACACTACTCACGTAGGAGTGTAATGTACTTGTCATGGGGTTCGTTCAAGACTCTAATCACAATACACTTGTTTTCTCTTTTATTCATGCATGGAGACACGTATTTTTTCACAATTCGCCAGAAACATACCGATTTTGATATTTTGAGTTATGAGCAATTGGCAAAAGTTTTTTAATGAAAAAAATGATGTTTAGAGCTGTGTAATAATTAACCTAAAAAACAATAAGTAAACGAACGAACGCACATTATAAAAATGTACCATATGCGAAAACTGCTGTTCTCGTACTCATTATAATTCTGTTATCAACGACAACGAATTTTTATACGATTAGCGTCGTCGAAATAAATTCGTTTCGAAACCATGATTCTCCCTTGTGGATCTGTTACGCGATTATAATCAAGAAGACCCCTCTCGTACGTTTCCTGATCGTGAACGAATAAACTCGGAGAGAGTTTCGTCAAATTTCCATATAAGACGTATGAATTGAATTATCCCTCAACAAAAATAGTACTACACCACTTCTCATTTTCACGATGAATATTCTACAGCGGACTTTAGAATTCCTGCGAAAAATAAGGAATAGGGTAAGTAATTGAGGGTGACAATATCGTCTCTCCCAAGTGGCGAGCTGTCGTATAGCTTCATTCAAGAATCCACCCGTCAATTCATTTGTATACCCGAACCGGTCAATTTTAAGGTTGGAATGCCGCATGCAACTGATGAAACGAGAGTGTGGCGGTCAATAGCGTGAAATGGTTTCGTTCGTTCCAGTCACTACGTTATTTATCTGACGTGTTTCGAGATCTTGTGGATGGGTGTTGGTGCCGGTTTCATCGTTGAGTTCATAAAGACATCGCGCTCGACCATTCACTTAGGAAAAATGTGAGGAAAAAAGGACAAGGCAAGAATGGAAGGAACTCCCGAGTCCCAGCAGAGTTCCATCTTCCGCGAAGACAGTATTTCACATTGAATCGAGTACGCGAGCTTTTGTGAATGAGCTCTTCCTCTTCACTCCTCCATCCAGTTGTCACTTTGTACGGCTACTGTATGGCATACAGCGAACGTGCGCGACAATCGATAATTGTGTAAACTCGGACCCTTACCTACCCGGCTGTATGTGTACAATGCGTCCATTTGTATGGACCGTATCGATGAGCACTTCACCATGAGAGTGCATCAAACGTTCGGAGCCGCAAGGAAAAATTTCATGGAAATTTACCTACGCTCAAAAAATTTGCTACTTCGATTTTACTACCCAAGTCGAAAAATTTGATCGATATAGTTCGTAAACAAGATCGACCTCCAGAGTCAAAAAATTCACAAATAAAATATTATTTCGTTGTAAATATTGCATTATATATGATAATAATAATCGTAATTTGATAAATGAGTGTAATAAATAAATATAATAAATAAAAAAAAAGAAAATTGATAAATTATATAATATACGTATTATGTTTGTTATAATATATTAGTAGTCATAATATTAGTCGCATCGTATCGTATCATATAGTATTCGCAATTTAATTTAATATTTATAACAAAATAGTATTTTATTCGTGATTTACAACAGTTCTCATGTAATGGTGGCGCCACTTCCGGTTAGTACTGATTACGGCGTAGATGCCAATCTTGATATCTAATGCATGCGCATTACGTAGTACATCGGCCATTACAATTTTAAAAAATCAGTTGTGTCATACTCGTCGTATCGTTTAATTTGTTTAAAGGTTTATTTGAGCCGCGTGTAGTACGATTTTTATTCACGAGTTTCTCAGTATGTGTGTGGGTTTCCGGATAAGAAGAAAAAAAAAATATCAACTGGAGTTTGACCAACCCTTTATCGGAGCAATGGGACTGCGAATTTTCCGGACGGGCCAGCCCGCGAAGGAGAGAAGGTAAGGGTGAATTTTTTGACTCGGATGTATACACCGTTGGTAAACAACAATAAAGACGTATCAAGTGATTGTTCATTAAACTTTAACTAAACAATATCGGCTAGAGTTACTAAAAAGAATAGCCGAACAATTGTTTGCTATGTTGCTGGTGAAATTTTACTCTTAAAACATATTCTGGGATATTTCCAGTAAAATTAATAAAAAAACTAGTAATAGCTTAATAAATTATTGATCTATTATCTTTAAATCATCACTCGATACTCGAGATGTCTTTCGATCGCGATTGACTCGCTCACGGATAAGAGTGCCTCAGCGGGGGGTGCCGGTTGGGTATATCCGTCTGGTGGGCTTCGTCGCTTCAGGTAGCCAGCCTACTACCAGAAGCAAAAGTTCTAACGAGGCGTGTAATCACTGTCAGGAGAGGAAAATCACGTGGAATGTTGAGCCTCTAATTATTCTTTTTTTTTCTTCTTTTCGCTTCCCTTGGTAAAACACATAATAACGGACAGCGTGTGCGGACGCGGATGTCCTGCTGAGTCTACTCTCTTTTTTTATTTTCCTCTTTCTCTCTCTCTCTCTCTCTCTCTCTCTCCCTGGTCCTTTTTACTGCCTCGATGAAAAGCTGACAACCGATGTGTTACAATGGGCCAATCGGATCGGTCGGATCATCGTTGTTTGTGTTTTTCATTCAACCGTACCTATCTTTTCGGCATTGCCAGTAGAGACCAATCTTGGGACCTGCTTCCTAGCTCAAACGTCACGGTTTAGGTTTGCACCGAATAAGTGAGATAGATGCAATACTCGATAAGATAGTTCTAGGGATGTTTACCCACTTCAACGTAACGCTGTGTGTTTAAACTACTTTCACGAGATCTAACACGAGATTTAGTATTCATGAGCTGCGACTATTGTTTTTGTACGAATCAATGAAATTCGCTGCGATTTCAAATAATATTATGGACAATATTTGTCTGAGCTGAGACTTTGAAAGAGACTAATATTTTCCGGACGATACCTCATTCGTAATAACGAAATAAAATATTTGTTCCCGTATCATAAAAATCGGCGTTGTACAAAGAATTTTTACGAGATACAGGAGTTTAATCGTCTGAATTTTACGTAAGCAGTGACTTTTGCAATGTTCTGTACATAGGGATCGTCGAAGCGAACAGTCGAGTACGTATAAGGGCGCGTTATTCGCACCCTCCTCCTATCTATCGTGCGTGTACGCTCGCGCGCGAATATCGAATACCGCGTGAGCGTGCGGAGGGGAACGAGTAGACCGCCGTTCGCCCGTTTTCAACGCTGCAAAGGGGGGGGGGAGAGAAAGGGAGGAGAGAGTGGGGGATCAGCGGCGAACATCAAAGCGTCAAACCTTCTATCGGATTCACTGACGGTGCCTTGGCGCATCGTGAGCAATGCGCCCTGCCGTTTCTCCTTCTTTTTTTTTTATCCATCTCTCTTGCATTACATTTTATAACTACATTCGCTGTGAGATTCCCCTCGGCTCACCTCCTTTCACGTCTTATCTCTCTTGTTGCCCTGTTTTCATCTCGTTCCGAGAGCTTCAGAAAATTTCAGAATCGCGGATCAAAGTATTTATTAATTACTTACCCAGGGTAAATATAAACGCAACCGGTGAAAAAGCGCCTGAAAGGAGAACGAAGCGGTTCTTTTTTTTCTGTAAAACTGTTTCAGTATTGTGCTTCATTTGATTCAGAGGCCCTTTTGAGGCGACGACGACGGCTGTGTACACGCTACTCTTATCGCGTACGTCGGGCTCGATTATACTTTACGCAGAGCGTTCATTTCAGTAACGAGCGCGTTGAGCATTTTAAGAGCCGGATGCTCTCGAAACACTTATACGCTCCTTCGCTCTATTCCCCCCCCCCCCCCCCCTAGTTCTTTTATTTCTCGAACGAATTTAAATTTCGAAGTAAATTCTTCCCCACCACCGTTTTTACCCATAGCACGGAAGGACATCCTTATCTAAGGTCAGCGTAAAAACGGTCTGGGGAAAATGACCAGCGCAAAGTATTTTTCTAAGAATAGAGCGGGGGCCCGTTGTTGGGTCCTCGAAGAATCAGATACAGCAGGTCCAGGAGTGGGAAAGACGGATCCTCTCGGCGTGGCGCTTGTGTACGAAGCAACACGATATTATGTTAGTCGAGCGAGTTCAGTCAGGTGGATTAAGAACCGAGGGAATCGCAGAAAGGGGATTATGCGTATCCAAATATCCAAGTCCGGCTCATAACGAAGCTAAGCGCACCGCCGACCCGCGTAAGTCTTGGTCTATTTCCCCTTTCATCTCCTTTTCTCCATCTCTTCTTCCTCCACCCACTCTTCACGTTACTTCTCGGCGGGCTTTTCGAACGAGGCCGGATAATACATTTTCCGAGGAAGACCGAGCTGTACCGAGGACTGTTATCGTTCTCCAGGGACGCGTCGCTAGCGGCGAACCGCACTGATTCGTTAAATTTAACGAGAGGGTCCTATTATTTTAAAAGACACCCCCTCTAATTCCACGGTATTTTGTGCGAACACGGAATCGTGACAAAAGGTTTGGTCACGAAACAAAGATTTGGTCACGATGCGGTCACGCATCGAGTCACGCATCGAGGCCAAATCTTTGTTTCAAGTCGTACAAACCGTTCAGGAAGGGCAAAGGAACGGTTATTTCTCACGAAAGGCGACACGCTGGGTAGAGTCGCTAGACGATAACTTTCGTATTCTTTCGTTAATCGATCGTCTAAGTGGTTTCTACACACGCCTACTCGACAATTTCTTCATCTGCGGAAAAGACAAAGTAAGCCGCATTAAATCGTCACAATCAAATTAGACCGTTTAAAATTCTCTTTCAGTGCCGTACACACAACAAACTTATCCGTATACCCTCAATGTCATGGCTTCGTCAACGTAGTAAGGGTAATTTCTCAAGACGAATCTGAGATACGTAAACTCGGGATCTAGTAACATACCCTTCGATAATACTTCGCTGACACGTTGATGGATCGTCTGTCTTGCGCGGATAAGTAAATGCGCTTCCCACTCTGGCCTCTCGTCGCCGAAAACGCAAAGAAGGCGCATTTATAAACACGCCCTCGCGACATTTGTCTCCGTGATCGATATAAAAAGAGAAATTCCGGTTTATCAACTTTTTCTGTTATATGCGGCGCGAGAGACAAACAGCGTTCAGCTTTTTAATTCAATTAAAAACTGGTTCATTTGTTAACTTATTATTTGGTTTTTAATTTTCATTTGCGCTTTGTTATATAATAAACTTGATAATACCGTACAGTAGGGAATTAAAATAGATAAATTTTACAATGAAAATGCAACAGCGAATGGATATTTTATAGATTTTCAGAACTGAAAGCTCCTCGTTATGAAAATTTCCTCTTTAACTCTTATAACTCCAGTACTAGAAATTTAATAACGCACTCTCGTTTCATGTAAAAGTGGAATATAAAACAATTTCTGACAAGTTAATAAATTGAAAAAGAAATGAATAATAAACGCATTTATAAACAACGCCCTCGCGACGTTTGTCCCCGCGCTCGACATAAAAAGGTAAATTCCTGTCTGAGAATTTTTCGTTTTATTTTCTCGTTCGCGATCGATCGAGTCAACGGCGATAATCGAAATGGACCCGCGACGCGGAAAAACCCGATCGGCGAGAATGCGAGCGGTACCTACATATAGATATGTGTAACAATCGTGTTACGTAGGCGTAAATACGCCAGTGTGTGTCACACGAGCTATCGACGTACGACAGCCGTACGTCGTACGTATGGAATTTCACACGGGACGAAATTCGTTTGGACAAGTAACATATCGCTGGGTGTTGAGGTACGTATTACGTGGGTAGCTGAGTTTTGTCCGAAATTAGGGTAAGACGGTATAAAAATACGTACCGAAGAAGTGCACTTAAAAGATTACATCCGGTTACATCGACATTTTTGATCCTCGAAATATTTCCCTATTCAATTTTAATTCTAATTCACAACAACAAACAAATTCGTGGGTACTCGTAGGTCGTCTTATCCTACTGGACTGACGATTACCGAAAGTCGACTTTTACAAGAAGAGCATAATTACTGTGAGTTCGTTAGCAGTGTCAATTGGGTTAGTCGAGTGGCTTAGTCGAGAGTATTTCTGGTGGGCTTTACCTACCTGTGCACGCCTTTTAATAATACAAACCGGCCGAAGGGGGCACGTGCCGCGTGGCCAATCGTCGGCTATTCTTTTCGCTCAACCCTTTCGTCGAGAACCGAATACTCGATCCGATTCAATCTCGTTCCGATTTTTCCCTATTGTTCGACCGCCGCGAAATTAATGGAGATCTTGTTTGATGTCACGGCTCTCACCGCCTCGAAACGAGCTTAATGACCGATAAAGCCACGAGAGTTTCACTTGTCGCATAGTCGAGCGATTCATCGATTCGCGATAGAAGTCGACGAGCGGTCCACGTTACGTTGTTCGCGTGTTACGATATACAGGGTGTCCCGGTTAGACTGGGTCGGCCCAGGGATAAGATAATCCTTTAAGAAGTTGTTTGGTATTTTGGACGGAGTTTGGGTACCGCTTGACCCCATTCGACTTTCCAAATTATATAGTTTTTTTGAACTCCAGGTCGAAACAATCGACTTTGTCTAACCCAAAACAATGAAGCAGATGGCGTTTATGTTTACTGCGCCCGATCCGTTGCAAAAGTACCTTTTTCACAGTTTTTAGTATTTTACCTTTTTTTCACGCGTGTTCTGGAAACTGTGAACGAGGTACTATTTTGAGATAGTATGCGTAACCCATATTATGTGGCATAATATACTATTATTTATGTGATTAATATAACTGAACAATAAGAAACTATTTTTTATTATTATTAAACAAATTTATATATTTGTATTGTTTATTGTTTACATTAATTATAAATAAACTGTAGTTTTGGTAATTGAGATAAATAAGGACAATTGGAACACCCTATACGTTACAAGCCCACGGAATTCGCAATGTAGGCGCCTTTGCTCTTTCGCGCACACGCTTGTACACCAATACCGATACATCTGGTTTGTCAATCTCGTGCAATTATCCATGCACGCTCTTGCGAGCGGTTAATTACGTTATTCAGAAACGATCAATCAGCAATTAATGACGCACTGTCCACTCGAGGATGTCGTCCAGTTAAACGGGAGGGAGCGAGGTTGTCGCGTGTGAGACTCCGCCCTACGAGCGACCACCATGAAATTACAAATTGAATTCTATTCCAATTTTTGTCGCCTCGTACCGCAAATCCGCAGCTCTATGTCGTGTGAAAACTACGATGAACATTCAATTGGTATTTTTTTGTAAATTAGTGCAAATAAATTACCTGTAAAATAATAGTCATAATTCGTTCGAGAATTAACTAGAAACAAGACTAGACAACTGTTTCCACACTAAGAACCTAATTCTCTTTTAAATTGATTTTTTTCTCAGCGTAGAAGATAGACATCGCTAAGACACTTCGTGACGTCATTGCAGCCCATTTTTCCTCCTCAAATCGAATTTTATTCCGCTACAGATATTTTCACGTGTATACAGCGGCGAGGAGCGGAGATGGACGAGGACGAATCTTCGGTAGTTTCGCGTCGATTTGTTTATAGATAATGTTTAACGAAGCAGCGAGGAACAAAGAGCGGAGAGTGCGGTGAAGTACGAGGACGAGGAACTCGTGAAGGGAGAAGGGATCTAGGGGCCATCGTGAGGGGGAAAAAAAACGTAACGCGGCCAATAAAACGGAAAAGAAGGAAGATGAACGGCGATACGAGAAGCGAGAGAGCAAGAGGGCGATAGACGGAGGGACCACCCCGTCCGCGCGCGATCATGTCCCGATCACGTAAACTGGCCGCTCCCTCATCGATCATACCTTCATCGAGCGTTGTCACGTGTTACCCGGGGCAACCTTTTTCTTCGCTCGCTCCTCTCTCTTACTTTCGTCTCTCTCCCTCTCTCTCTCTCTCTCTCTCTTTCGCTCTTTCGTTGATCTCGCGATCGAGCCGCAAGCGCGATCTTGCAAATTGCCGCCAAGTGTCGCTTGCCTTGTGATTTCGCTTCCTCCCTCCCCCCTCCCCCTACCCCTGTGGACACACCTGTGGGCTGTCATTGGAAAGTCGAATTTTCGTTTTTCGGACGAAAAAGTGGTTCGTTGATAAAGTAATAAATAATAATCGTACACTGAAAAAAAAGTATTTTTCTACCTAGAATTTTTCTCTTTATGGTAAAAATAAGGGTATTCTTATTTTAAAAATACCAAAATATACTATCCATAAGAATAAGTTTATTGATTTTTAAAAAATTTGGTAGATATTGTTATTAAAATATTAAAATCAATAGTGCCGATTTAACCTCGCTTGGTCAACACGGATTAAAACGAACCATGAATTTGAAATAATAACAAGTAATATAATATATTTTTCATTTAATTCCATTTCTGATTCATATATTAATTTTATTTATTATCCATTATTCATGTTATAAATAGTAGAGATAAAATTTGCATTAAAATACAGTGGATACTACAAAGAGTTTAGTTTTAGTCCCGCTAAAAACCTTGGTATTTTGAAGGGTAAAATTCCAATATTTTTAAATCTAAAATATTTAAGTAAAAGTATACTGCGAACAAGAATACTCGGATAAAAAATATTCTGTATTCTGGGTAGAAAAATACTTTTTTCTCAGTGTATAACGCGAATCCTCAAGTGTCCTATTCTCAGTCAATGCAGCCTCCGCGAGGGTCAGGAACGGTAAACGCCCCTAATAATTTGCAGTGTAACCCTAATACCATAGTCACGCTCGATATATAATGGGGTAGTCCGAAAAGGAGAGCCGGGCTATCACGCAACGCGGAGACATATGTCAAACTTGATCAATGAAGTATGGATTATTCCTGTCACCCTTCCGCTTTATTAGCGCATTGTCGTAAATACATATGGTGTTTTCTCTCGCTCCTGGATGCGAGTCGAGCGAACCCTCTCTTGGGAAAACTCAACCTGAAGCGCGCTCGTTTTGTCGAATATCGAGAATCTTGATAGAGAAGGAGGTTTATGAAAAACGAGCGAAAAGGATTACCGATGAGTGCTCGCGCGCGTTCTCGGATCTCGGAATTGAATTAATTGACCGTTCGGAATTTGCCCGTCCAGGGAGAGAGGCGTCACGCTGGGTACGTCTGACGATGACGTGCACCAGGAGGTCCCGAACTGAGACAGAACGGTAGCTTGCGCGATTCGCGGCGCCCCGCTGACCTCACTCCTCGTCCACGCGAGAAACACACTCGCTCGAGATATTCTGACGCGTGGAATTCCCCTGCCTGCTCGCGCGCCATGCCAGAGAAAAAGAATATAGAGAGAATATACAGAACGGAGTTGATTTTCGTTCGAGCTACCGGGGATTCTCGCTTTCTTTAACCTTTCCTTCTTCTCATCCTCGGTCTTTTTCTTTTTTTTAATCAACCCGATACGAAACGGCTTACCTAGTTACCTGTCTCGTCTGACGAGACACGCTCCCACGAAAAGTGCGGACCGTATTTCCTTCGCTGTGGGAAATACATATCTCGTGTTAGGAGCTGACGAAAATTCGAACACGTTATGGTAATTTGGGATACTAGATACCACGCCGAGGATGAAGACGTAGAATTTCGATCTATTTATCTTCTCTTTTCGAGTGCGACTGAAAGTGTAGGAAAATAAATATGATGTATCGATTCTGTTTTATATTCGCTCGATTTGTGACGTACGGCTCTGAATTTTCGAACAGCGAATCCGAGAGATTTCCCTCGGAGGCATTTGAATTCTTTTTTAGACGTTTGTTTTTCGAAATAGCCGTTTAACGTCGACATACGGAATATTTAAATCGCCACAACCTGGGCTCCAAAAGGCAGCAAACGCCAGCGGCGGTTTTCGCTTAATCTCGTTTGCTTTGCTTTAAACTCTGTCGCTCCGCCTCTGGGTCGAGGGAAAATCAAATGTCAATCGATTTTTTCTAATTATTTCAATTTATAGAGTAAGAAGGAGCCATGCAACTCGCATTTAGAGATAACGTAATTATTCTCGGTCGAAAATATTATAAGATGATAAATTATCTGTTGAATTGAGCGAGCGTGAAATTGGCGTAATATGTTGTTGATAAGTTATGACTGGATACGTAAAATATTGTCCAATATATTCGCTAAACCTTGAATAAATGATATTACATGAAACAAAATTGAATCGATAACGAAAAATGAAAAATTCTCAAATGTAATGATCGAGTAGCCAATTTTCAGTTTCATTCACTCACGAAAAATACGTAACGCAATAAGCGGCGCCAGGAGAGAAGAACCGTTTCGTTGTTGACTCTGTGCACAAACGTGTATACTTATACGACCAATCGCTTGGTACGGATCGAAAACAAGCTCGCTGGGAAAACTTATAATAAGCCACTGTGGTTCTCCAGACGCCGTTGTAAATTCATGTCTCGTTGGTTTTTCTAAATTTCAACGATAAAGACGAATCGTGCAGTCGGGATAATTGGTCAAATCGTGGTTAGGACAAATATTATTTTACGAGGGTAAAGAGGGAGAGAGAGAGAGAGAGAGAGAGAGAGAGAGAAAACGAGGGGGATTGTAGAAGCGATGGAATTATATTTGTATGATAATTCTTTACGCGCGAGCGACCGGGTACAATGAGAACGAGTGGGGCGAGTCCGTAGTACAACGAGGGTGGAAAGGAGATCCGAGGAGAGAGAGAGAGAGAAACTCCTACAATAAATCGACTTGCCATTGTGTTGTTCAATCAGTACATCATAACCAACCCCTCCCTCCTTTCTTCTCCGATTAGTTTACATTGCGTATGTACTCTCGCTTTGAAAAATTAAAAAAAAAATGAAATAGATCATTATAAAAGAGAATGGGGTAGTGAAACGCGCGACCCAATAGGACACGAGTCGAGAGAGTGTCGAGGTCCTTTGTGAGGATGAGGAAAGGAGCTGGGGCTGAGAGGTCGAGTACAGGAGGCCAGGAGGGCAGAAACAAATCCAGTGGCTTTGGATTGCACGCGAGTAGACGTGACTGTGGGATGGCATGGATGGCACCAAACGCGATCGGCCGACAACGATAGTCGACCGGTAAGCCGTCTAGGAATGCGCGTTCCCCATCCTCACGGGCCAACGCTCTCTTTCTATCTCTCTTTCTCTCGCGATCGGGCCCTCTTCGCTCTTCTCGATTCGGTTTATCCGGAGCGGGCCACGTAAAGCGACACTCGAGACGAGATGGCCGATCCAGCTCCGTGGGAGCCTGTTTTCGATACCGAATATTTGTTCTTTTAATTTCCGAATTATGAAGGTAGACTTATCCGTTTTTTGTCTCCATTTTTTATAATAGCAGAGGATTAATAGTTGAAAAATTTATGTTACGTTATTAAAAATCCCAACGATTTGAGAAATTTTTTTGCAGAGCTTTTAAAACTTATAAAACTTACCCGAGTCAGAATTTAACAAATGATTAAAACCTCTAAAACCTTTCGCTTCAAGCTTCTCGCTCTAATGCTGTCAGTAGTAAATTAAATACTATTTAGCACCTTCTCGTGGCCGATATTTCCCATTTCGAAGGATATGGGACATCATTAGTGTTAAATAATACTGTTTGAAATCTTCATATCCTTCTCTGAACAAAAAAAATTAAATACTGAATTAAACCCTGAGATTTATTCCAGTGGATTTTGTGGGTTTTAATAATAGTTCTTAAATTATATTTTAGTTCTTCGTATTTATTCAATTGTATGTCTCGAAGAATTAACACTATTTTGAAACTTCCTGATCTGCTGCGGGCTTTGCAGGACTAAATAAGAATTAAATTTACAATCGTAAGAATTTAGGAGGATTTCAAGAGTTCAACCAGGTTTATTGGTTACGAAGAAACTATATTTTGATCCTTCGAATGCCGCATGAAGATCTTATGAAACTAAACTAGACTTATGTCGACATTGCAAAAGATCAAAGAAAAATAGGTTTTGAAGGTTCAAGTTAGTGTTTAAATTCTGACTCGGGTTGGTAAATTTGGGCTAAAATGAAATTTTACAGGATCATTTTTATTCTAAAACTGATAGTTGTTGAACAGGAATATCGTCGAAAGATATATCAGCTAATGATCTGATTATTCTTAGAAATGTTTTTACTCGACGACCAAGACTGGTTCCCCTATCTCAGAATTCACTCTTCGATTAACACCAGCTCCATCAGGTAATAAAGGAGTAAAGAGTTTATTCGAAGGATCTTTGTGGTAGGTTAATTGCTAGAGAGCGAGGATGTTACCGGATCATTTTATTCTAGAAGCGATAGCCTAGAGCTACGTAGCTTATACCGTCGGTCTCCTCTCCATCACCGATCTTGTTTGTTAAAAGATCCATAATCCGGACAAATTGTGTCGGCAAACACGCTCATTGTCCCTTGACAAAAAGCGTCGGCACGTTTACATCACGCGGAGTATTTCAAAAAGTAATGTACACCCCATTGTAGTTCGAAAGACGGTCGGGCGTGCGCGCGCGCTAGCTCGCGTCAGTTACCTCCGGGGCTCCGGGGCTTCGGACCCGCGTGCGCCGTCATCCGCGAAACTTTTCGGCCGAGGTCTTTCTTCACGAATGCCGAAATACGCGCGCCACCCATACTAAGTATATAGCTTCTTTTCCTTTTTCGGTTTTTAAGACCCCAGATCGATGTTTATATCGTTCGACGTTAGCCGAACAAAAAGACCTGGAAAATCACACCGTATCCTCTGTACTCGCCGACCCTACGGCCTCCCCAAAAACTCTTTCTCTCTTTTCTTCGCGCGATTATTGGCTAATTAATCGGAATTCCGGGAAATCGTTCAAGAACCTGCATACGTACCGCAGGAAAATTTTTCTTGATTGATATTTTTTAAAAGAATATTAAAAAGGCCTAAACATTCATCTAGTCGGTACATAAAGTAAACATTTGTTGAATGTATTTGATATTTATTGAAATATCGTCGATTATTTAAAATTTTTCTCGGTGGACAATAATTCAGGACTATAAAAATAAAAACACATTTTAGTAGCATCTTACAGGTTTATTTCTTTATTTCAACACGTTGCACGTACATCATACTGAAAACGCAGGTGAAAATGTAGGGAAGAGATAGTTGGAGAGAATCGTATCGCGCTCGGCGCACTCGCACGATCTCGCGCCCCCAATCGGAGTCATTCGCGCGAGAAGGTAAAGCGACGAGGAAAGAAAGAGCGCTTTAATCCCATGGAAAATTGTTCGTAGAGAGCTCTCGGCACAGGCGCTGTATATACGACGGTGCGAGACGCGAAAACGCGTATTGTCGGCGTGTTTGCGTCTCGCCGCGCGCGCCTATTCTGATCCCGAAGAACGAGGGAAGTGAAAGAAGGCGAGAAAAAAAAAATAACATAGAAGAAAAGTAATCTACACCGTATTGTCGCGACCGCATGAGTCGTGAGTGACACGAAAAGCGAGTGGAATGAGCGCGCTCGTTCGTCCGCGAAGAGGGAGGGGGAGAGAGAGGAGAGAGGAGAGAAAGAGAGAGAGAGGACATTCTTACCGGCGGATTAAGGATCCTAGCGCGTTCGTGTTCGTACCCCCTCAATGCTCGATCCGAGGCAATCGCGGTCGGTTGATCGCGCGTAAGCACGTTATTCGCAACACAGCCTTTCTCGCATCGAGAAAGGAATAGAGCGATCAGAGTGCTTACATTGTTACAGTTGCATCGCTTCTTAGGGGACAAGAAGGGTCTCCCGAGAAATAATAGCGAGATTGTATATTGAAATTATTTTCATATTTAAATCAACACCATTCCTGCCAAGATTCGTCGAGAGGATCAAAACTTTTCGCTTCAAGCTTCTCGCTTTAACGCTGTCGGTAGTAAATTTAATACTATTTAGCACCTTCTCGTGGCCGATATTTCCCATTTCGAAGGATATGGGGCATCATTAGTGTTAAATAACACTGTTTGAAATCTTCATATCCTTCTCCGAACGAAAAAAATTAAATACTGAATTAAACCCTGAGATTTATTCCAGTGGATTTTGTGGGTTTTAATAATAGCTCTTAAACTATATTTTAGTTCTTCGTATTTATTCAATTGTATGTCTCGAAGAATTAACACTATTTTGAAACTTCCTGATCTGCTGCTGGCTTTGCAGGACTAAATAAGAATTAAATTTACAATCGTAAGAATTTAGGAGGATTTCAAGAGTTCAACCAGGTTTATTGGTTACGAAGAAACTATATTTTGATCCTTCGAATGCCGCATGAAGATCTTATGAAACTAAACTAGACTTATGTCGACATTGCAAAAGATGAAAGAAAAATAGGTTTTGAAGGTTCAAGTTAGTGTTAAAATTCTGACTCGGCGATCCAAAATATATCTCTTCGTCGGAGAACTTTGAAACCGCGTTCGCGTTTATTAGTTCCTGCCTCTCTTTATCGGAGTAGATTTTAATCCGTTCAATGGATAGCAGCTGACGGGCTGTACAGACACAGGAGGCAAGGATTCACCAGAGTTTACTATAGGAACGCGGTGTACGATGGGCTGGCTAATTTTCTAGAGAGCGTATAGAGGAGGTGGCCGTCTCACTCGGCGAGATATAGACAGGGGAACGCGCGGCCATATAGAGAGGAGATTCGCGGCACCACCTGGAAAAGTTCGGGACCGCGCGTGTTCCGTGAGGGGAGTGAGTCCATTCGGATGCGACGAGCCGTGCAACGCGCGCCGACGCGTCTCGTACATGCCGAAAAAAAAAGAGAAGAAAAAAAGAAACCGACGAAGGGATGCTCCACCATTCTGGTCTACCCCCCTCCTTGCCCCCCTCCCCCATTTTGGTTCACCTACCGTCTACTTTTTAAACTTTATATCCTCCTCTCATTCGTGTATACATATGTATGATAGGCCGACCAACCCCTCGAATTTTTACCGTTTTGGCAGGGCAGAGAGGAGGGGGTGACTCGTAGCGCACGAATATACCGCATGTTGCCATAATGAGAGAGAACGAGTGTGTGTGTGTGTGTGTGTGTGTGTACACATATAGAGGCTCGACCCTATCTCATCTTTTCCTTTCTGCATTGAGCCGCAAAGCGGGCGCGCGAGTGAGCGGCCCTATGCATCCCAAAGAGAGATTAAAGTGCCGCGCGATCCTCGATGGTTTGTTTATCGGATGCTACGCTTTTTTCTTCTCTCCCAAACCCAATTCCCGCACGTCACTCTCTCCGAGGCAGGAGTTAGGGCGATAGCGAGAGAGGGAGAGAGGTCGTTGTGGATTATGCCGACGAGTCATATGTGTTACAGAAACGAGAAATTCGCGGGAATTTCGAACGATTGGATTTCCCGAGTATTACGATTTTTCGAGGTATGAGAATATGTAAACACATTTTACGAATTAACGGTTAAATTCTGCTTTCGAAGAAAAGTGGTCGAAAAATTGTAAATCGTACCAACCAATTTCTCTGAGTGGGCAGTTCACCCTATATCTCTATTATAATGATTCAAACTCGAGAGATGTATTCCGTTTTGCGGTATCCGCAAGGGGGGTTGGGAGGGTGGAAAAGTCGGGCCGAAAACACGCGGGAAGGTTAGCAAGATGGGGGAAGGAACGTACTCCGGAAAGTAGGACGAGGTAGAGGGGAAAACACGGTGGCCACTGGTTGCGGCATTCATCAGAGGAGGCGGTGCTCTCTTTGCGCGTTCGTGTCTATATAGTACCTTTTAAAAAATCTTCCTACCTACGCCTCGTTTTTTCGTCTCGGTTTTTTCCGTCTTGTGCATCGCGGTTTCGTGCATACACGCAGGCTGATGTAGGGGAATAGATAGAGGAGGAGAGACGAGAGAGAGAGAGAGAGAGAGGGAGACGAAAGAGAAGGAAGGAAAGAGAGCGGCACGCGGTACCCTGTGAGAAAAAATTCCCATTGAAATTATTGGCAAGGAGAAGAAAACCCGGCGCTTTGTCGGCAATACCCCCTTTGGCCGATGTTCATCGATTTTTCCCGATTGGAGGGAGAATTTTTCTGGCCAAAGTATTTACACCTTCTTTACGTCAACCGCGGACTACTTTTGAACGTATTATCGCGCTCTCGCCCTTTTCGCGTAGATCTCTTCCACGTCCCCCTCTCGCCCCTCTGCCACCGATAATGTGCTCTCTTCGGAGCTGCCTTTCAAACGATCAATTTTTTTCTATTCTTTTTTTTTTCTTCCTTGTGGAACGCCGCTGTTATATTCGTGTCTTCTTTCTTTCCCCGTTTTCGAGATCAAAAATGCGTTCACGCGAAAGAGCGATATTTAATATTTCTCGAACAGGGAGAAAAAAAAAAATATCGAACATTTCTTATTAGCCGAGGTTTTTAATTGAAAATTTTATGCAACGATTATTTTCCGTTTCGAGCGTCTCGCGAGATTGGTACAACTGGTACGCACTAGTTAAACTGACTTTTTTTCGCGAAATAATGTGTACCTATACGAGCGAGCGAAAAGAGTGGGAGAGAGAGAGAGGGAGAGAGAGAGAGAGAGAGAGAGAAGTGAGCGAAGAGAAATGTAGTCGGCGAGAAAAAGAAGCTCTCACGAATCGCCACGGATGTTTTCAATTACATTAACGTTGAGTCCTCCTTTCGCCCCTCCGGGGTACGCTCAGGTCGAAAAAAATAGTTCGCCGCGTGCACGCGGTGTCTGATTACACCGAGATGTCTCGTTGAGTCGACGCCAGCTAGCCGATGATACACACACCGGAGCCGATGCACTTGTCCTCTCTTCTAGTCCTGAAATCAAAGAACAACATTGAACTCGGCGAATTCGAGCCGACGTCTAACTTGACGTACTAATACGGTCAATACATAGAAGTATAGCGTATCTCGCAGTGATCTATGACTTCACTACGGAACAATTCGTAAAATTTTACAAAGAAAAGTCTTGAATCGTTACGAAATTTAATAATAACTTGGAATGTATTTTAAAAAGTTATAGACGTCATTTCTGATTGGCTAGAGAAAAATCTAGATACTTCAGAAAAAGATGATTCTGGTTAGTTCTACTCAAAGGATGAACTACTGGAGCACCCTGTATAAATGAAAATTAGTAAGTCGCGTAAACCATTGTATTACTGATCCTTATTAGCTCCCCTCGCGCGTTGATCCTCATTCGCGTTTCACAACCCATGCATATTCGAACGCGTGCTCATATCGCAGTTCGTTAACCTAATAGCGATTATCACGATACACGCGAGAGGAGAACCGAAAAAGCGCGATACAAAATGGAAATTGTAAATGGCCCCCCTTCGCGATAGGGGATGAAAGTATCAGTAATGACACGCAAGTTTAACGCGCTGGATGGTATTTATGAAAATTTTCGGTATCTCTTTGAACAAAACCAAAAACCACGTTTAAATTTCTGAAATAATCCTTTTTCTTCCCCCAAAGGCCCAAATATACACCGAATAACGTAGAAATGCACAAATTTTTGTAAGTTACGTTTCATCCTTAATAATGGTTAGCTTGTTTTTCGGTTCGCGCTGGATCAGCCAGAAATAATCCCGTGTCGTACAATTTAAAGTCGAGCGAGTCGAACGGCCGACCGGAATTCGCCACGCGTGTGTTTCGGCTCCGACAACTCTATAAATCCAATTGTACGCGTCGGATAAACTGAAAGATACACGAGAAGCGTAACGAAAGAACTACTGTTGCAAATCCTCGCACTTCAACTGCGAGCGCGACAAATCGGAGTATGCTACCGAATTCGGTATGTGTATAATGTTAACCCCTCCCATTTTTGAAAAATGGAACTGTTAAAAATTGTACTGAATGGTACTCTATTTATACTGGCCTGTGGTTTTTGGATTGTTCTCGTTATCTAAAGCTCAATAATAAGTTGCCACTAATTAAGGGAAATATGATTTCGGAAAATTTTCTCGCAAGTCTCGACAGAACCCGAGTACCATATGTATAATCCTGCTGACACCTAACCGTTTCTGATATCCTCATAAGGCAACAAAAAAAAGTTCGGTTACAGTAGCGAGATTAAAACAGTACTGGAGTCTTGTGGGGACTTGCGAGAAAATTCTTCAGAATTTTATATTCTTTAATTAGTTATAATTTATTGAGTTCTAGCAATGGGATCAATTCCACACCAGGTAATTTAAGTAAAACTATATATTTAAAAAATTTTTTTGTGGGTGTCATACAATATAATACAAATAGAATAGGTACAATTCGGTACAGAGAGTTTTCAAAATTTCCATTTTTCAAAAGTAGGGGGCTGTTGTACCCATGAATTCGGTAGATTCTCGTTGATAACTATAATTAGGAGTTCGATCGATGATCCGGCATTTAACGAGCGACTCACGCAAGTGCAAATGATTGTGAACTTTCAGTCGTTACTATGTCAAAGGCAAATTTTCATACAAGATATCGAATATTTTTGTATATTAAAAGTACATAACATTGAAAATCACTTTATGTATACACAGTAGCCGCGAATATAAGTGGCTACTCTTCTATGTCTCTCTCTCTCTCTCTCTTGTTCACTCCTTTTCGCTTGCCGGATCATCGAACTCAAACAAATGAGAAGTGTCACTCAAGCTGTCTTTCGGTAATTACTCGAGGCGAGATCTCTCTCCCGAGCGGAGAGTTGGTATTTTTAATCTCTCGCAATCTCGATTCTCGATCTCGGCTCCTTTTATATATATTTTACTTCTTTTATTCTCAATGAAATTCGCTTAATCCCGTTTCTCGGACGGTTGCGACTCGCTGGTAGCTCTCCTCGCACGAGACGAGAAATTCGCGGCTTCATTGTCGCGGCGCGATCGGCTCGAATAAGGAGAGGCGTTGTCCCGCGGACCGGCCGTCGACCGGATTATACCAGCCACGGGTCGATAGTTAATTGCACACTCGGTTCGGTAAACGCGTTTCGTATCGAATAGTTGGATTGGGGCCTCTCCCACCTAGCCTTACGCGCCTATATATATAGATATACGTTCAGGGGTAGTACGTACGTCGACTCGTCGTTCGATTTACATTGCCCTCACGCCCTCGAACTTTCCGCAACTTTCTTTCGCCCCCCCCCCCCTTGCTTTATCCGCCGAGACAAATCGCGCTTAACGAGACGCGACCTACAGCAGTTGCCCCAATGTAGGGTAGAAGTGCCGGTTTTCGACACTTTAAGGATCCTAGGGAATTCTAGTTAGTTTTAAATACTAAACAGCACGTACAATAAACGAATACTTTACAGAACTACAGAAAGCCCAATAATTTTCAGTCTAAAGATGTTTTTCATCCCTCGAGGAACGAGAATGCCCCCCGTCCCAACTAAATTTCATTTTCATGCTGTTATTCTCTTTCTGCTATAATAAAGTTATAGATCATTTCAATTAAGAAGCTCTTGGGTTTCGTTATCTATACTTACCAATTCACCACTACGTATATTTTTCTCGAGTCCCGCGTGCCAACTACCTTTAGTCAGCGGAGTCAAGTAAGAACCAGATAAACGGGTAATTAGAGCCTAATTGGGTAGCCACCTGTTTTCTCCCGCGCTCGACTACAGGCTTCGAAGAATCGTGACGATTTTACGCTATTTATCTTACCGAGAAAAGGGATTTCCCACTTCTCGTGCGAAATGTCGCTTTAATTTTATCTCTGACGCAATACATGTTCGCATACATGTATATCTACTATACTGGGTTTTCTAGACTTGTCGTACTTTATTTTAACCCGTTGCGGACACACATCGAAAAAATAACGTTGAGGACACACGAACCCCAGACAAATTTCAATGCAATTGGATTGTATTTGCAAAAAAAATACATATTAAAATATTTTATATTTTTTTTTATTTTATTCATATTTTGATTTTTTTTTATCGTTGATTAGTGTTATTAGTGTTGTTAGTGTTGATTTAAAATTACATTGAAATTTGTGTGTCCTCAACGGGTTTACGTTAATTATTTCGTGAGATTTTGAGAAGAGAATACCGATACGCTTCCGATTGGTTAGCGAAAAATCAAGATAACTCAGAAATCAAGCGTCATAAAAAAAAGTGGAAAAAGACTAAAAATTTCACAAGATATCTCTCGTCGGAAAGATAAACGGTAGTCAAGAACACCCTGTATAAATACGCTGTAATCGATCAAGTTTGTTCTTCGGGTTTATAACGCATGCACGCGCCATTGTGCTCTCGACGTGAATTGCCATATAAAAAAAAAGGAACCCCCTCTTGCGGTGTACAATGGGGAGGGTAGAGGAAAGCCTAATCGGCAAACCTGTATTTGACACCCGTGCGTTCGATTGGATCCCGCCGGTTCTCGCGGCTACGTCCATTTTGAATCTATTTGCCTAACAAATACCGAATATAA
The DNA here is from genome assembly GCA_003055095.1 of Goniozus legneri. NCBI lineage: Eukaryota > Metazoa > Arthropoda > Insecta > Hymenoptera > Bethylidae > Goniozus > Goniozus legneri. The sequence continues at coordinate 195,947 of NCVS01001180.1, forward strand.
CGTACGCTAGGTGACGTACACGAGGACGAAAAACTGGGTAATAAAGAGCGTCCCATATTAATCGCTCGATAGGGGTTTCATTAAACTCTTTTTCGAACAAAATATAGGAGAGAGGGGAAAAGAGTTACGTGGTTAAATATACGCGCGATAGAGAGAGAAATTATAATTATACGCAGCGGTATTCGTACCCTCGCGCGGGCGCAAAACGAACAACGAGAGATATTCGAGGACTGTTCGTTCGGGGCGAAATATTTTTTTCAATCGCGAGCAACAATTTCGACGAATGAAGCCCTCCGAGGGACCGAAGGAGGGGATAAATCTCAGGTTCGGTATAAAAAGAGCTACAAACGGTGCGCACACCTCTCTCGACGGTAACATTTCGCTAAATTTTAATGCGCACAAACTGTGCTAATTAAACTGGTGTTTCGCAGCGCGAGCGCGAAACGAGACTCCCATTCGCGTTACGCAATTAAAATAATGCGCGTTTGGGGTTGAAAAAATATACACGTAATACGTTCGATCGTTTGTCGACGAAACAGGGAATAATTTGCAAATTAATGTTAATAAAAAAAAAAAAATCAATGAATTATACTTATCGGGGAAAAATTCGAACGATCTAATACTAGTCGGTGAAAATCGAGAACAAATTGTCAGTGCAATTGCAAAGGGTACCACCGAGTATGCCGCTGGAACAAAAGCCGAGGCTACAAAAGGACGCGTGTCGATTGTCCGTAAGCCAGCAGTGGGCGTGTACGCAAATTTCGACCGATATGTTTATCTACTCCATGTATTATAAAACAGATAACAAATGTACTAATGAAACGACAGACACTCACTATGAAAAAATTCTCGAAACAAGGGTATTTATGCAAACAGATTCAGACTGGTGAACTGATTATCGGTTGTGCAAATACTCGACATAAAAGGTATCGATCGATATGCAAATATAACACAACATAAATTAGGACAATGGAATTGAAATGAGATTAGAAAACCGACTGATCGATAATTGCTATTAGGCCTTAATAAAGTACGGGTCTAGGAGGGAGATATAACAAGAACAGAGAGTAGGATAAAATACGATGCGTGCGATAGATTCAAATTAGTACAAAATACAAATAAACAAAGAAAAGAACACGAAGTGCGTAAAAATGAAAGTAAAAGAGAAGAGGAGAGGGGTTAGCGAACGAGTAGGAAGAGTAGGTGGAGTAACCTAAGACGGATGTAGGTGGGGCGTGAAAAAGCGAAAAATTCGTGGCTCACCTGAGAATTTCGGAGACGAGCGCGGAAGAACCTGAAGGAAGCGAGAAGCGTCGAGGAAGACGACGACGAACCTGGTCGAGGAATCCTGGCCGACGGGTATCGCGTTGCGCGCGATAGTGCTGGCCAGAGGCGTCGGGACGCCGGGCGTCGCGCGACCCAGGGAGTGAGGAAGACAGAGGGAGAGAGAGAGAGAAAGAGAGAGAGGGAAAGCGACGCGTGTGCTCTCGCGGCGCGATCGTCAGCGGCACGACGCGGAGCTGGCCTCGAACAATGGCGTCGGGATGCCGAGGCCCAACCGGAGCCGGGGTTCACGCCCATCCGTGTTCCGCAACCCGTGCCACTGGATCACGCCCTGAGTTACGTGCTCTCGGCTCGGAACGCACGCGCGAGACAGAGAGATCGACCCACCGGGCCATCTCTGCCCTACTCGCCGATGGGCTCGAGTGAGACGGACTCTTTCCCCTTTGGCGTGACCACGCCCACGCCAACCCCCACCCTCGAGCCGGAGAGCATCCAGTGCGAGGAGAAAGAACTTGAATAGACTCGAGCATCGAGGTGGAGCGAGAGAGCTGACGAACGAGGAAGGTAGGGGAAGTGAGAGAGAGAGAGAGCGCGCGCAGGGCTCGAGGAAGATCCGGAGCTCGATGGTGTAGCGAGAGTAGGGACGAGCGCGTGCGATGGCTTGACGTTCTCGCGCGCCCAGCTCTAGCCACGAGTGCCGCCGGTGATATGGTGGTGGTGGTGGTGGGTCGTGGTGGTGGTGGACGATCGTGGTGGGGAGGGGACGGGAGGAGGGTGCCGAAATCTCGTGCGCTCGCCGGGGATCTCTCCTTCACGTAAGAGAAAGCAGACACTGGTGGTCAATCGGGCGACGCGCACCGTAGCGGAGACGCGTCACTGCACCCCCGTTTTCGCAACTCGGCACGTGCTTCTCTCTCTCTCTCTCTCTCTCTCTCTCTTTCTCTCTCTCTCTCTCTCTCTTTCTCTCTAGCCCCGTGTACAGTTCGTCCTTCAACGCACACGCTCCATGATAAAAACCAGTTGACTAGCGGACTCTCTGACGTTCTCAACACCGAGACCCTGGAGGAGGTTGCGTCTCTGTACTCTCGTTCCGTCCGTGATTCGTTCGAGTGACCAGAAACTGAGAGAAGTGGTACGGATTGAAACTGTGCATACGCCGATTTTGATACAGTGATCAGTGATAGGAATTTCGTGCGAGTTTTTGTCATCGGGTGTTATTCGTTTATTTGGGACTGGAAGTTCGACGTACCGGACGAGGTATAAAGCGATAAAGGGACGGAGAGTGCTTCGCCGGCGGTCCCGTGGAGTTTTCCCAGAAGCCGCGGATTGTGCTTTCAGGTGGTGACAGGATCCGGCCTGACCACGGCCATTCTCGACTCGGTATGTTATATTTTCTCGACAATCCTCGTTAATTCGTCCAAAGTAGCAACGATCGACAAGAGTCTGTACTGCGAAAGTGTTTTCATCCAATTTTGACGTAAGGAACGTAGTTCTGTCATCGGTAGTTTCATTTTCGGAGTGAATTTAAGGGTATCTTTATATATTGCCAAAAACTACTACTGTGCTAATTCAACTTTGTTCAGTTCTCAGAGGAGTTTCTTAGAGAATGCCTCGATTGATGCGAAATTGAGTAGTACAGTTTAGTAGTAACGTATAATATAAAACTATAATTTTCAACCTTGTATTTAAACAAAATCAATGACACAAAAATATATATAATTAGTACTTGAAATAGAACAGTTTTGGATCAATTGCTCGTCGAACAATTAAAAACAAAGCGGAATAAGCGATAGATAAACGAGAGGCTATTGAATTCGTGAAATTTAACACAGCCGTCGGTGAGTTGCTCGACGTTATCGATTCACCGATACAAGAATATCGGCTGGCGAAGAAAATCACAGTAAAATTTAGAATTCTGTCTCATTGAGATTACGGAATGCTTTTTTTATCGCGAATTTCGCCGAAAACGCCGAGACCGGCGGGGAAGGCGACTCGTTTAACCGAAAGCGCCTATCGAGTTTTCCTAGCCTTTCTGTGCCAACTTTAACCGCTCGTTACTTTTATAACCCGAGGAGATTTTTGTAACTTTATTCTCTCGGTCGCTTCGTCGACCTTATTGACGCGTTGAGTAGCAATTTCTCGTGTGAAAATTTCTTCTATTATCCATAAAAGATAAGAGGGCGAGAAAGGAGAAGTGGGAGAAAAAGAAAAATATTACGGCACTAAATTTCCATCGATTTGCTCGTAATGCCTGCTCGTTTAACCGTAAATTGCCATTTCGCGTTCGTTCGTTCCCTCATCGCTCGGCTCGTCATTATAATCGCGAGATGAAAATAATAAAAAAAAACAGAAACACGAAAAACACACCGTCGATTGAATCAGAGATGCATTTCGTTTATTTTAACGAAGGCGCATTATGTCTCACACGCGCGCGCGCCCCTGGTACACATAAACAAACGTTTCGAGTGCCTCGCGCCAATTAATATCAACGCTCCATTCACCGGCACACGAGCGGGGTAAAAAGTCCCACCGGTAATTTATCCAATTTAACCTATACGCGTTTTTTCCCTTTACCTCGTTCGAATCAATTTTCCCCGAGTGTAGCGGTGAAAAAAAAAAAAGTAAAAGGTATCAACACCGCACTTGATTCGTATCATTTGAATTTCGAGAAACGCATCGCCACTTACAATTGGATCTGTATTCTCTCCTTTTTCTCCACGAGGGAGGTAGCGATGTTACCTGTTCCACGCCGGTGTTCATTATTGCGGAATAAAGGGAGGCAGGACTCCTCTGTCTGTCCTCTCTATCCCCCTCCCTCCGTCTCTCTCTCTCTCTCTCGCTCATCGAGAACGATATAATCTCTGGAAGTAACAGATGTCCTTCTGCGACGCGCTCCTAGTCGAGTGCCCGCGACAAAAGAAATACTTCCTCCATAGCTTTGCACCGTGAAAATAGCCGTGGAAGAAGGTCCCCTTTGTCGCGCTACTCGAGCGCTCGAGAGCGAAAAGACAGGACCGCGAGCGTCCGCGCCGGTAGAAAGAAGACTTGTAATCCAAATTATGTGCTAATTCTTCATAGTCATCCTCTTTCTTCCTCCTTTCTTTTCTCATTCCCCCTTTCGCAGAGTAAACGGAGCCAGCTTCGAGGGGGTATGTTCCTCGAGTTTTAATCGAACCGCACAATGTCGCTCATTCTTTTCCCGCTGGAACGCGAAAATTTCGTTCGAGCCAGCTGCTTGCCTCGTTAGATAATTATCGCGAAACGCGTTTGCTTTACATGTAGCTCAAATAGTTTACATCTTTTTCAATTGTACATAATTTTCCGATCGTCCCGTTCGTTAGGAAGAAAGCTCGGAGCGCCAAATTGCGTTACGCAGTGAAATATTTATAACGATAAAGCAATTTAATAGTTTCTAAACTCGATTACTCTTGAGTTTATTTCGACGCGGTCGTTTGGCGCGGATTAATGCGCGACGCCGGAGGTTTAATCTTACAAGTTTTTCACGCTCGACGAGGTACGAGTCGTCTTCTCACCAGAGCTTTTGTGCTTGAGAGGCGGAAAGAGGTG
>NCVS01001180.1:200847-245103 GCA_003055095.1 Goniozus legneri
AGGGGAGAGAAGGGAGGGAAACAGTGTCGTTACCTGCGAGACTACACTCGGTTTCTCTGATTTCATTCCTGTCTTCTCGTGCACCCTTCGTTACCTTTCATCTCGGGGAGCGCCATCGTCGCGCGGCGCAATTAAATGCAAAAGCAGTGCGTTATGCGGTGCCTAAAAGCCGACATTAATTATTCGTGAAAACTCGACGTCATATATTCGCGCGCACAGTCGAAGGGTGAAAATTCGTCTGCGCGGATCCCGACACTCGTCGCGGCTCGCGTTATTCCATCAGTCCTGTCGAGACAAATTGTTGGGGACGTTCTTATTAACGGAGTTTAGCTGCATTGTATGGAAATTTTCTAACTTTTTCTACCTGCAACATTTGAAATTTTATGACAAACACGATACGATATGTCTCAACTGTTTCTAATAGAACATCTCGAGATATTGCAGCTCAGTGTCCGTGGGTACAAATTTCACTTATGCGAACGATTTATCAACGTCGTTCATTTTTTCATAGTACAATCGAACCTTGATAAGTGACAACTGGGTAAGTGAGAAAACTGAATAAATGAGAATAATTATCGAGTCCCATTCAAAAACCTCTATACGTGAGAAATGAAAACCTCTACAAGTGAGAGTCATTTTTCGTATCGAAACCTCTATATTTGAGACTGTTATTCGCCCTCAACTTCTATAAGTGAGACTCGGACACATATACTTCTACACACACACATTACATTACATTACATTTACTCCTTATACTTCTCTAAGTGAGAAATAACACTGCAATACCTCAATAAGTGAGAAACCTGGTTTAATGAAAAACCTCCATAAGTGAGAAAAAAATGTCAGTCCCTTCGACTCTCACTTATCCAAGTTCGACTGTATTACACGAATCGCGCCTAGAGCCGTGTTAAGCTATTGGCCAAAAAAATCCCCAATAACGCAATCGAGCGTAGGCGAGCAATTTCTTCGTAACAAAATCACCGCTTGTATGTTCGAATGGGACAAGACTCGACGCTGGGCGGAATTGAAAAGAAAAATAATCGAAAATCGACGAGAGCAATGCGAATCTTGAAAATGAAAAGTTGGACCGTTCGTCGGCGCCGTTGAAAAGAAACCCGCTACGTGCGCGTGTAGGTGAGGTGCGTGCGTGTGGAGGCGCAACATCGGTTGGAGCGAGGTCGAGATTCGCGAAATATTTGTGCCGACGGTGACTGGGCGGATTACAGCTTGCACTTTTGACCGATCCGTGTTGTTAAACACGCGAGCGGAGAGCGCGCGGGCCCTTTCGCCGTGAGTGAAAAGAGCTAATGATCTGCGATGCTAATCGAATTGATACACCCCGAGGCGACGCCGTGCGAGAATCACGCGAGAGAGAGAAAATCGCGTCTAGTCGACACGAGCCGTCGGCGCGCGCGACTCGCCGGTCCCGCGCTCGTGCCCGCTACTGCGTTACAACGTCAATCGATTAACCCTTCGATGACCGACACTGCTTGACGAGGCCGCAGATTCCAATCTGTACAGTTTTTTTTTTCAATCGAATTCAGTTCTAGAAAAAATTGTTCTTTGGGATCTTGTCTTCGAGAAGTTTCGAATTCGCGACTGATTGCAATTTGTTGCATTTCGTAATAAGATCACGAAATTTCCTTGGGAACTACATTGAAAAACAACGTTCTGTGTATTCCTGGGAAATCTGGAAACCAGAGTTTGTTCGGCTACTTAAATTGCGCCAAGTTATATAAAAATCTTCAAGATACGAGATATGTTCCGGAGGATAAATTTCTGGCCTTCGAAAGGGTTAATTATGAGAATCTTGTCCTTAGGCAAACAGTTTTAGAAACGCTCGAAAAACGTTGATTGAATTTTTTTTAAATGGGAGAAAAATTGAAAATTAAAAATTGCAAGAGAGAGGAGAGAGAAAGTCGGGTAAAACCGAAAATGAAAAACCGAAAAATCGGGTCTTGTCGATGAGCTCGTACCGGTCGACCGTGTTTGTCGAAATGTTATGTACATTTTTCGGCGTGAGTAGCGCAAACAGCATTCTCGCTGGCGGCGAATCGGATACATGTTATAGCCGCGGGTATCAATATTTGTCGCTTTTAGCAAACCGGTTTCCCATATTTGAGAAAGAAAAATCGTAGCTCGCGATATCCAGCTAATTTCGAGCGGCTTTCGAAATACTGTCGAAAAATGAAAAAATCAAAGCACGAGTTTACATAGCGCGCTATGTAGGGTGAATTGCGGATAGACACCGACCGGTAGATGAGAGAATTATAAATAACCAGAAACTCTTTGAATATCCCAATTTTCAAAATTACACGTACACAAACACTCGAGCTTCTTTTTTTCAAACGAAAAAGTTATAGGCGTAGTTAAAACATGAAAAATTTCATGATAATCAGAAATTAAATTAAAATTCATGCCTATTCGTTAAATTTTAAACCCCGAATCGAGATAAACGGAGCCTCGAAAGGGTTGTTTATGATAAGAGGCTCGACGAGATGCGTGTGCGATAGTGAATAACTAAGAGGTTTTTTTTTTTATTCCTGACAGCACTGTGTTAGCGTGGCCGGAGGTGGCGGCGGTGGCGGAAGCGGAGCCGGCGGAGGCAGCGGCGGAGGCGGAGGTGGTGGAGGCGGCGGCGGCGTGGTCGGCGCCGGTCGACTGAGCCTGCATCTACGTCCTTGCGGGGTCAGCGGTGGCGGAACCGAAGGCGTTTCGGATTACCCGCCGAGCGCTGCGGCAGCTAGAAGCCGGGAGGCTGCGGCAGCGGCGCTGCACGCGGCAAGGACCCTGTTGGGCGCGGGGGTGGCTAACCCTTGCTCGCCCACCCCCGAGCCACCCTTCTGGAAGATGCCGCACAAAGGTTTGCAAAAATAATCATGTCTTGTTTATTAACGATGCCACATTATCCGAGTCAACAGAATGTTTACTCTTTTCTAAAACCCAGCTTGTGGAAACAAAATTTGAGATCAACCCTTCTTTGCATGATTTTTTCACTAAAAACTAGGAAGTTAGGAGTGTTAGGGCATATACTTCGTACTCTAGATTAAAAGAAAAATGTTTAAAGGAATCCTTTCCGACGACTAAATTGTTAAGTTCACAATTATGGTAAAAACGTTTGTTAGCAACAATCAATTTACAAAAAGTCTCTTTTGAATAAAATTTTCTGTTCAATAAATATTATGATGGTAATTTTCATCATTATGCAAAGAAGGGTTGAACACTGAATAATATGCTTACACTGAAAATAAAAATTTGTTCAAGCTATTTAATATTTATGTGAAAATGTAGAAATAAATATGTTGTTTGATAAAATAAATTATTTAAAAAATATTGTTTGAAATAAAATTAGTATTTTTGACTCAAACTTATTTCTTGTTGAATTTACTAGATATTTATTTGAACGTATGTAAATAAAATATTGAGTGAATTCAAGAAATTTTTATTTTCAGTGTAAAAAATCGAATTCGGATGAAAGTCAATTAATTTTCTGTATATTAATCGATAATTATTATATCTGTCGAATCACGCTCGTTATTATACTGAGGATTTCGCGGTCATGTGAAAAAATTAGTGCAGTTTTCGCGGTTTAGATTTCCGAACACATTGTACTTCCCCGCGGGTCCGTTGATGGAGGGCTATTAACGGCGGTGCTCTCGTCGCGTCGTACCGTCCCTAGCACTGTCATCGTCCGTTAGCGTCAGACCCGGAGCGTGGAACTCGATCCTTCGAGAAAAAGACTTGCCGAGGATTCGATCTAGTCACGCTCGACTGGATCTTCGGGCGTATCTCTCGCTAGGGCGGAATTCGAGTGTGCTCCATGGCTCCTCTACGTTCCGCGAACTGGTCTGGCCTTCGGAACTCGGTAGCCCGACACACGGGCTACACCGACCGCGATAAGCCTCGTCCTCTCCTCTCCATCGAGTTTCTCCTTTTCTCTTCGCGTCCTTGTCTCTCTCTCTCTCTCTCTCTCTCTCTCTCTGTCTCTCTCGCGCGCGCGCGCTCTCATAATGTGTACGCCGACGAGATAACGCTCGGATTCCTCGGAGCCCGATCGATCCTCATCCCCTACCGCCGACTCGAGTTGAAAGAACACCGAACCTAATAATATATGATGAATGACAGTTGCGTGTATATAACGCAAAACGAATAACGCGAGTGGCCCGGTGTCAAATTGTCCGATTTGGGAACGTCTCAACTCTGAGCCGCTGGCGTTTGATGAACGCCGACGGGATGTCCGATCGTACTTTTTTCTCCTCTTTTTGACGTTATTTTCGAGCCGAAAACGATATCGGTCTCTGGACTTACCGCGCGATATCTCATTGCCGATCGTCTGTCGGATACCGCGAGTCGTATGTTTCGTCCCTCCGAATCTCTCCGATACCGAGAACAATTTGCTAGTTCGATTTTATTCCGTCTGCATCGTGAAAAAATTCGACGCTGAAATTTCGCCATGTCGAATAGTAAACTGCGATATAGTCACGTTTACTGTTTTAATAGCAAATACGAACCAAACTGCAGTAGTTATATTTACGACGCAGAATAGTACGGGAATTATTGTTACTATTGCTATTAAATTTTATTACTATTTATCGATCGAGTCCTGTTCGAACTTTTAAAAATCGTAAATGAAACCAATTTTTTAGAATGTCTCGATAAACAATTTTTAAGGTTGTTCGGACATTAATACGATATTTAGATGAAAGTCTGAATTTTTAGTATTTTATCAATTGATATCAAATACGTCTAAATTGTAATTCTTAAGAACATCTGACGAACAGTTTTTGTATAATTAATAACTAAAATACCGCGATTTAACATGCAGAGCATAGGAAACGTCAATTAAATTCTTATACTTTGAGTTATATAGTTGCTCTGTATAAAGATACAAAAACAGAAAACTGTTATCTTAATAAATTAACTATCGTAGAATACGTAAAAAAGAATAAAAAAGCACTCTGACGAAGCCTTTAAAAGATATTTCAACAAAAAGCACCGAAAGTCCGCGAAAATTTCAACTTACGAAAGAATAAACGAGTCAAAAGATAGCTTTTCACTATTATGTATAAATAAATAAATAGATTAATGTTTCTCAAACGTTCACAAATAACATTTAAATTAAAATAATAAATTTACATGTTCAAACTTTTCATTTTATTAAAAGAAAAATTTAGATTTAGTTATGACTAATACGGTACCATCCGAACAACCTTAAGTCATAGTATTCTTAATAATTTTATTAAAGACACACAGTATTAAAATTTTTATGTGGTTACGTTCCTTCGAAGAACGATAAGATTCTAAAAATTCCTGTGAGCGCAGCTTTGTTCGAGCAGGACGGAAAAGATTTTCCACTTCTCGAATAGACGCATTAACTTCTCTTTCGCACTCGGTGCTCGCGTGAATGGGATATTAGAGCCCGACAATAGATATATTACCTATACGTGGTTAATAACGCCGACTTTGATGCGTGGCTCTATTGAACACCGTTGTATGCCCCCTCGATGGTGAGTTATGCAGAGGAGAGAGCGCGGAGGGGTTCTCGGTTGATGGTGGGGACCAGTGGTAAATACGTGTACTCTTATGAGCTTAGGTGGGGGCCTCGCGGTTACCCCCGGGGTTAGCACGGTAACCTAACACGACTTTGCCTGGCTTCTGTCGGGGCAACAGCCCTTCTCGTTCTTTCACCGAAAGGGGTGCTGGCGCTTCACGCCTACCTAAATTCTACCTTTACCTTCACTTTCTTAAGGGAATAACCGTGCAATCTCAAAAAATTGCATCCTCCGCGTACTTTGAAGACTAATGGTACATCCAAAGGAGTTTTCCAACCTCGGCTTATACCGCACTCGAGTTGTGACGAAACGATTACAGAATTCGACATTCTTTTGTCGATTCGACGTACAAACGCGCGCGCGCGCGTTGTAAATTGAAGTTAAAAGCCTCGTGTAGGAAAACAGTGTCACCGCGATTTTATCTTTTGTAACTCGACTCCCATTCAGTAGCAAATGGTTTTCAATTGATAAAAGCGAACCCTCGCGTGGTAGTATTTTCGTTTTGGATTAGGCGGAACGGGAGAAAACAGAGAGGGTGCTAAAATAAGAATCCTCGGACGGGCTCTGGGGGGGCCGGAGGCGAGATAGCCGAGTATTTCACAATTTGTATCCATACAGAGTGCGTGTATACCGAGGCGCTTTGGCGGTATCGCGTTACAACGGTCGTTATAATACGGGTTATATAGAGGCGTACAAGTGCACACCCCTCGTCGAATCCCCGAACGATTGGAGCGCCGCGCAGGGGCGTACAATACGGCACGCGCGATATATACCGACCCTGTTCGAGACACTCTTACGCGCTCAATCCTCGACCCCTTGGCCCCCGGTACCCTTTTCACCACGAAATCCATCCCGCGAGGCACAAATCGAACGAACGACTCGGAAAGAGGCGCGCGTGCATTTTATTTCTTCTCTACAAGATTTGTTAATGGACCCTCTTTTGCTGATCCTATCGTATATACTTTGTACCATACACAGGGTGTCCCAGAAATATCGAATGACCTACTACTTCTAAACGTTTCGTGAAATTTCGAGAACGAAATTTTTTAGTTCTTAGGATTGAGTGTTACTCACTTTGCTCAAATTGTCAAATACGTACATTTTTATTTAGAGAAAATTGTACTCATCGATTCAAGTATTCGCCTGGAGTGCTATTCACTTCTAATTGGTTGAAGTCTGAATAACTCATAACCATTCGCCGTACAGAAAAACAGGTAAACGGAAAAGGGCGTTTCCGGTCAAAGTTCAACAAGCTATCTCCAACTCAAAGGACGAACGGTCGTTCTGGGACACCCTGTGGATGTATAGTTCCTGGGTTTATATACGGGCTTCTATCGCGTGCCAGGATAGACTGGCGGGAAGGGGAATGGGGAGTCCTAGATTACCTGGCGCTCTCGAAGGGTGTAATAAATGTCGAAGGGGTGGCGGGATTATCCACGCGGGGACCAATGGGATATCGCTCGTAATACGCCTCCGTACTTCGAACGTTTCGGTGATAACTCATGCCCTTTCTCCCTGTCTCGGCTCTAGGCGCTAGCCTCTAGTGGCACATGGCGCTTGGGTTTTAACTACAGGTTAACTACGCTCCATGCCCAACACTTACAATAAGTACTTTTGCTCCTCCTCTATGGTGTTCAAAGAAATAGTATTTACGGTGATTTATCTTTCTTAGAAAGCTTAAGTCAAAGTAAACACAAAACCTTGAGATTCGACACGAAGAAAAAAGGGTTTCTTTATACAGAATTAGTGTCAACTGTTGTGGTTTGAGAATCTAAATAATCAATACAGCACTCGAAAATTGTTCCGTAATAAATGAAGATGTTTAACTGAATAATGTTTAATATTTTACAGAATATTTAATTCTCGCGTTATATATTAGTAACGCCCCTAGTAGAAATGAATCAAGTTTTATTTGATTAAGTCTAGAAACTGGGCAGCAATCAAATCTAGTAACTAGGCAGTAAGCATATCCAGTAACATAATTACAATTACAATTATTACAATCACAATAACACTAATTATTATAATAAATAACACTAAGTTTTACTCGGTCAAGTCTAGAAACTGGCCAGCAATCAAATCTAGTAATTAGGCAATAAGCATATCCAGTTACATAATCACAATCACAATTATCACAATTACAATAACACAAAGCTATCAGCTTTATTCAAAGTCGCCATGTTTTTGTTGATATCTAGTAAAACTGGCCAGTTACTGGCTAAAAACTCGATTTCATTTCTACTAGGGGCTCTAAAACTTTTATATAATATTCCTAATTTGCATCAACACCGAATCTATATTCCACCTCTCTTTCGTCACCACAATTTTTGGCGAATTTGATCGGCGAGGCTGTAATTAAATTTTTCGCACTGCTAAATAAGTTGGTTAGCTTTAGTCGAGAGAGCGGGAAGAGGACGATTTATTAAGCGCGTGTACACGGTTAACGCGTGAAAAACGACTCGAGTTCCCGAGAGTCTGTAATCTATTTTGCGCATACTGCGTGTATACGTATATACGACGAGGTGGTGAATGTGGGGACGAAAGAAAGAGAGAGAGAGAGAGAGAGGGAGAGAGAGAGAGAGACGCTCCCGAGAGTACCAAGGCATTCGTGTAATAATGAGTATGTATATGTATATATGTATACACCGAGGCAAGATGGCATCCTCTATATCTACCGCATCTTGCCGCACTGGCCATAATGAATTCGACACTCAATGCCAAAGTGAGAGAGGAAGAGAGAGAGAGAGAGGTAGGCTCCGAGTAACTCCGACGATATGCCGGAAGGGGAAGTGTTACACTACTTCATCCCTTACCTCTCCTTGCCGACCTCGTCGTCTTTGATGTCGTACGTAGCTGCACTCAAATGAGACTCGGGACCACCCTTCTCCACCTTCCCACCATTCGTGACGCGGTATTTAACTCGAGCAGAGATCCAACTAAACGCGAAATGGGAGGGATACCGTTTCATATACGTATATAAAGTATTCTATCAACAGTGATAATTATTGTATTTCAATTTATTTATACCGGAGGAATGGATACATCTATTTTCAAATCGGATAATCAACGTTACTCTTTTTTTTGTTACTTTATTTTTCTTATGAATTTTTGGTTCACATTGTTATTTGAAAAATGGTAATTTCTTAGACCGATTAATATCACGTATGATATAATTGAAACGCACATCATTAATCTCGGAGTGGGAAATTATTCGCAGCTCGCTTTTCGCTTTATGGACGATCGTAGGGACGAAGAATGAATATTCCACGATTATCGATCTGACGGTTTCTCGGACACTCGGAATAATCGTGGCACCACAGTGAGGGGGTTAGATTTCGTTACTCTTTTTTTTTGCCTCTCGTTCGCTGATCGCGCGGTTTCCGAAAAGCCCCAGCCACGAGAGTGACTATATACCTAATTATTCGTGCGCTATTATCCCATCCCATTGGACAAATATTACGACGCGCATACAAAGTTTTCACGCGCGTTCCCGCAGGAAATTGCCGTTGCGCATTAGCGCCCTAGCGTGCACCGGCCGATTCGGTATTTTGTTTCAATTATCGAATAACAATCAATCGCTTCTTTCCGTGTTCGTCTACACCAATCCCCCCAACTCCGCTCTTGCTCGCCAATTTTGTTTGCGTCACCCCACTCCACTCCCCCCCTCTCTCTCTCCCTCTCTCTCTCTCTCTCTCTCTCTCACTGCACTCGAGAGCGAATTTCAACCTCGCGCGTATTTCCATTTTCGCGATACGCGTGTAATCCGTCGTGCACGCGACAAGCCAAGCGTGACGTGTACACAAGCCCTGGTAATTTCATTTCCACCATTTCATGGAGGGACTTGATTATATTTTCCTCTCGACTATTCCTAATTTTTCATGCAGGGTTAAAATAGTAATCGTGAGCATTCGTTTCTGTGTTCCGCGGTGAAAAACGATTTTCGAGGTATCGGGAGCACTTGCCTGAAAAGTTACACCTGGCACCACTAATTGTTACAAATAAACCACTTTTGTATTTAACCAATTATTTTGAATAGAAAAAATAAATATAAAATTTGACATAAAATAATTAACAATAATTTAATGGTTGACATCATTTCCAAATCAATATATAATTCTGATCTATTTGAAGAATGAAAGAGAGAGAGAGAGAGAGAGAGAGAGAGAGAGAGTATGAGAAAGTAACCTTCGAGGAAGAAAAAATAACGTAAAGGAAAGTCTTGGCAAACGAGGAGGACGGAGGGAACTATCGCGGATAAGGTGAGAAGAGGGAAGAGAGTGGGATGTTCCGAGAGGAAAGGGGTTTGCGACGTCGTGCGCCGGCAGGATGGGATTTAATCTGTAGCCCGTTTCACGCTCAGCCAGGTGGAACCTTTTTGCCTCACTTTACGGCATGACTTGGCTCCTCTCTTCTTCGCGGCTATGCCCCTCTTTCTCTCTTTCTCTCTATCCCCGCCTCCGTTGGGTTAACGCGAAATTATATATAAAGAATTTACGTGGACAGAGGCTCGCATGTGTGCTCACGAGTCACCGTGCCGCGAGAGTACGAGCGCGCGCTTGCGCGTGCCAACCAGGACTTGAAAGGGAGCTCGAGGTTTGGAGTTGTGTGCGTGCGTCTCTTGCTGATACTCTCATAAATCAAATTAGCCGCATCACGAGAATTGCCGAAAATTATTCGTTAATCTTTTTGCGACGTACGACCGACAGTCTAGTATTTTCAAAAGTGGAAATAAATGGTTCTATTTGATATATTTCGGTGTATTCATTGAGTATAAATATTAGTATTTGAGTTATTGAGAATATATTTTAGCCACGCCCACAGGATTAGAAGTCGTTTCTGATTGGCTGATGAAAGATAGGAATAACTCAGAAACCGTATTTCGTACTAAACATGGAAGACGTCCCTTTAAGTTTCGGAAGCTTCCTCGCGTTTAAAGGGCATTCCTGGGGCACACTGCGCGATAGTAGTTTACACTAAGCTGTCTAATAAACAACAACGTTTACAAACTCCATTCACAGAAGGCAGGCGTTTATTTTAAAGGGAATTATATTCCCGAATAAAGGGAACAGAACTCGATGGGCAGTATTTCATACAGCGATGACGATTGGCGTAGTTAAACGCATTAATGCAAATCATAATTTGACGTATTTCATTGCATAAATTAACGTGATTCGCGCGCTAGTTCGCGGACTCGCCACAAAATTTGCATATACCTTCTTATTGAAGCCGCGGCGGTAAATGAATATTCATCGATCGCCCCATCGTCTTCGTCTGTCACCCGAGGGAAAGAAACGGGCTGTTTTAATTGGCTCACAAAACGCGTCATGGTGTCAATATCATCTGCCATGCCGACATCAATGGGATGGAGTATGTCGCTTAATCTAAATGGATATTTTTACAATTGTATAGTATAATATTTGTTTGTGTGTACTTTTTTTTCATTAACCCTTAGACGACCGGTATAAAAAATTTTTTAAGCGTTCTTTATTGATGCTAAAAATTGGTCTGTACTATCAAACCAAGTGCAAATATCGGGAAATTAGTACATGACGCCTAAAAGCGTCATGTCGGTCGGGAACAGTAAGGAACAACGATGAAAATTTTTAAAGTAAAATAAAAAATTTTTTGTGTTCGTAATATTACTCTCAGTATTTTTTTGGATAAGGAAAATGAGAAATGCCTGTTTCACATTCATATACCATCGTAAAAGGTCTGGTAACCGGCCACCCCTCAAGAATATCGCAAACGGATGAGAAAATAAGGAGCGCATTATTACTTGCATTTCTCTAATACAAATAGAAATACTTTTAAAGCGTACAAAATCACAATTATCGAATCAATATCCGTGTTTTCGATTTTGGTTATTTCCTTCTTCGCAATGGAATAACATGATGACGCTTAGAAGCGTCATGACGGTCCTTTAAGGGTTAAATGATTAATGATGAATTAAATGATAAGTTTTAACTAAAAATCATTGTTACGCCACTGATTTATTGTTTGAGAACACGTGAGTCGAATTATAGACGATAATTCGGCCATTTATACATAAAAATGTCGGGGAAGAGAAAAAGGAAAAATGAAAATTGATGCGAATCAGCGTGGAACTCGAGTCGACGGTTAAAAAAGACTCGGGAGAAAAACGAATATGCGGGACGTGCGTCGTTATTCAAAAAGGGGGTTACCACGAGAGAGTTTCCGCGTGTTGGGCGCTCGTGCTCTCAGGCAATTCAGTCTCTCTCGCATTTTAACTATTTCTTGTCGCCTCGTCTCTAAAATGGAAGATTAATTAAATTCGTTAATTGCAAGATGCATTTAGTACCGCTCGGCTTCTCGAGTTCTTCGCTCTTTACTCGTTTCTCCCTTTCTTCGTTGCCTTTTCCACGCTCGCGGATACACTCGTCATTGACACTACGTGCCGTGCGAGAAGTTCTGTTCTTCGCGCCGAGCGAGCTACCACTGCCGCCACTAGCAGAGGGCGGAGCTCAATTACAATTGATTATTTTTCCTTTCCAGTGTATTTGAAATGTTTTTTTTATGAGATGAGAACTCTTCTATCAAGTTTGAGTAACATGAGAAAATTATTTCATCGATAATATTCTTCCATTATTTTTTTATGAAAACGAAAAAGTAGAATAATTCATCCAATCGAATATCCGATTGCACTCGACTGTGCATGGCTAGGTTAATAAAATCTGGAAGATTGACACGGCCGTGGCGTGGTCTTGTTGACACGCGAGCGCGTTAATATATTCGAGGTGTCGATTACTATGTATCTATATGTATACGATTTTCGGTTCACAGAGGAAGACTTGATGCACGGGGGTGGAGCTGGTATCGGTGGGGGTTCCATGGTCGGACAGAACTCAATATTTGGTTGCTCAGCGGCGGGGCACAGCGGGGTTAACCAGCTCGGCGGTGTTTACGTCAATGGACGACCGCTGCCTGACTCCACTAGACAGAAGATCGTCGAGCTGGCGCACAGCGGGGCGAGACCGTGCGACATATCGCGTATTCTGCAGGTCAGCAACGGATGTGTCTCCAAAATCCTTGGAAGGTGGGTCTCAACTGAATATACACGCGAGTATTAATACGACTGATTTGCTGGTCAAAAGAAAATTATGGAAATAATTAAATACCCAGGAATCGATCATCAAAAGTTTTAATAAAATAATTGAAAATATTGTTGCAATGAATTTTTATGTTGTGTTTGAAAATATACGTATACGAGTTTACGTAAAATGATATTTTCATCGCAAACAGGATGAGCGCTTCAACTATTTTTCATACTAACTCCAATTATTATGGTTTAGTTGAAATTCGCTCGATAATTCGTTGATGTTATTTAATTTGCTGCCTACTAATCGATGTAGCGAAATTGCAAATTTCTCTCAATGTAATGAACGTATCCTTTATTTTGTTGGCTCTTTACGTTCGGCGAGTACGATTGATATGCGTTTCGGAACCGGTTTCACGCTTTATTATAGATAACCCGCGGTTGTGTAATAGCAAAACACCGATCTCATTGTTCGTGTGCGCGCATCCACAGTCCCGATACGCTGTATCGATGGGCGATATGTCGCGTGACTCGAGCGTCGTGTGCGACGTGACTCAACGACAATCGGAAACAATCGCGCTTGCGATCGGGCCAAACGACGAACCGTTAAAATCGAACGGTGAATCGACGTTTCGCGTCTACGCCGAAAGAAACTTGCTCGTTCGATTCTACAATGTCGATTACTAAACAGCGATCGAGTTATATTAACTGATTATTCGGTGAATTTGACTAAAAATTTCTCAGTGTAAAGGAATAAAATAAAGAAGATATATATTCAGTCAATTTTACACGTCTCTTATTGTTTTTTGCAGGTATTACGAGACTGGTTCAATAAAACCACGAGCGATTGGTGGTAGCAAACCACGTGTCGCTACTACACCAGTGGTCAATAAGATCGCCGACTACAAACGCGAGTGCCCCTCGATCTTTGCTTGGGAAATCAGGGATCGGTTGTTACAGGAGGGAGTTTGCAATAACGATAACATCCCAAGTGTGAGTATCGAAAATATTTGTTTTACTCATAATGAAAATGTTTATTAAGAAATCTACAATTCAACGATAAATTCGTATAAATTTTGAATTCAGCCATTCGCAAATATCTTTATCGACGTAATAATTTCGCGGATTGAAACTGCGATTTCGTCTCCCCATTTGTGCAATAAACTATTAATTTCGATGGACAAATTGAAACAGCCCTTAGAAAGGTGCGTCGTGGCTTATCGGAGATGCGCAGCCGACTCGATCGAATCCGGCTACTCTCGACCCTAATCAAAATCTCGTCAGTGCGATCGGTTTTGTCGGGGTGGGGTAATCGGTCCATTACGCGGGCATCGGCCATTGTCCACTCCAGTTCCGAGAGAAAATCCTTCATTGGCTCGTACGCGCTCTTCCTCCAAACATCCTGCTCTCCGGCTCTCCACCCTCGCGCGCGCCGATACAACCCCTCACGCAGGACCGTCTCGAAAAATATTCCAACCCCGTGCTCGATTCCCTCGGAACATTTCCCAGCCCCCTTGCTTTGCCGTGCGACTTCCTTTCGCAGGCAACCATCCTGACGGGAAACGGCACGCGTACGAATCGTTATCTCGAACTCCCCCCCGTCGAGCATTCCTGGGGAGAACCGAGTAGCTGTCGGCTGCTTGACGTACCAGCAGTACCAGTAGTACTTTCTAAGCCGGGGGAGTTATACCCAGAATAAATAGTTCGATATTTATTTATTCTTATTTGGGCTAAGTAATTTGTTTTTTCTCTGTTGAAAAAGAGTTGTTTTAATTCGGAAGTTTATTTGAGCCGTTCATTTTGAAAGTAGCCTAAGTCCATTTTCCAAAAAAAATGAGATAAAGGATTTGTAAAGGATTACGTAAAAATGAAACTATCGAGGTAACAAATAATTTTTTGGAGAAAATGGGCCACTTCCAAAATGAACGGTTCATTTTTCTTTGAGAGCTAATCTAGTAACAATCTTCAGATGTTACTCTAACACAAGAAAAACGTTCTTCCGAAGATTATAAATGTACTCCTCCCCTCGATCGCGCACGCCTAAAAACGTCGACGATCAATCAGCAAGTCTCGACGCGGAATCGAATCCACGCGATCACGTACGACCTCGGCTAAATTGTTTGTTCGATTATCCATTGACTGAATCCTTCGCACTGGCGAGGTATACTCTCTTTTGTCGTGGAAAAAGAGGGAAAAAATTGTACGAAACAACTTTGATAGACTGCAACAATGAACGGTAACCTCTTTTATCGGTGGCAAAGCCACTCGACGTGTCCTCTTTATCGAGTGCGCCAATACCGATACGCGCATACATACGCGCGAATATGTACGTGTATACATATATATATATATATATATATATATAACACGGTTCGCGCGTTACGCTTATAACGATAATAGTCGCGACGACGGCGAGTGGATAGATGGTGGATGCACGATGTCAGTAGCGAGGCAAAAGGGAGACCCATAGACACATGTGTTGGAGCGGGTGTGTACTTCTCTGTACATCCTGCGTGTAATATATATACACACATACACACGCGTATGTCTATACATATGTACACTATACATTTATGTATATATAAAGAGTGAGAGAGAGAGAAGGAGAGAGAGAGAGAGAGAGAGAGAGAGAGAGAGAGAGAGAGAGGATGGAAGCGGGTAGAATCAGGGTGAATGGGATCAGTTAAGCGTGTTGCACAATTATTCGTGTCCGGTCGCGCGTGTAATGGTCTGCATCGGTGGTGCGGCTGTTGTGCGGCGAGCTGGCGTGAGAGCGAGCGAGAGGGAGAACAAGCAGTCTCTACGACCAGATTGCCGGGTTTGACGATGCCTTGACTGGGATCGTTCGTCGCTCGAACGGTTCGCGAGAACCAAGAGCGATATACACAGATATAGAAAACGCCGTTTGACCATGCGCCTCTACATATATCCCACCCGCCCGTCGTCATTATCATGCTCGTTGTCGAACAATACTCGCCACTCGTCGAGGAAAAATTTTTCAGCCACTTCCTATAGAGTGTACGAACGTCATTAACCATTGTTTCGACAGCGGTAATCTTTTTCAACGTACCCAACTGGGTTGCTACATAAATTTTCTGCTCTCTCTTCTCTCTCTCTCTCTCTCTCCTCTTCTATTCTCTTTCATGATATTCCAGAGGCAGAGAAAAAGGCGTTAATCTAAATTAATCCCGGGCAACCGAGTTTATCAAGCTCGTTTAAATAAAGGGCTCGCTTATTTACGATAATCGATAAAAACAGGCCTGGAGGTACTCCGGGTGTTTTTAGAAATTCGATTATCGCACGGTTCATCGGTCTCACGTGTGCCGTGTTCTCGCCGTAACGCTGCCGGATCGAAATCTCGATTACGAGCTTAACCATAATTCGCGCCATCGATTTACCTAGACTATTAAAACTATTTAAAAAGCCAATCTTCGTTAATCGAGCGTGTATCGTCGGTGTTGACGAAGTTAGGTGCCGTAACGCGAGACGAGAGAGAGAGAGAGAGAGGAAAATATTCAAAGACAAAAAAAACGATATATCGACAAGAAATCATCCGATGACACTCGCGTCTCTTCTCGCGAGCTGCAACACTCGAGCCATTATTCGCGAACAAAAGCCGATTCGCGTTGTCGATTTCTCTTCCTCTCTTTCTCTCTCTCTCTCTCTCGCTCTCTCTCTCTCTCGCTCTTACGATGCTCGAGCGCGCCGTCACAGAACCATTATTTCGCCAAGTACGGATTGAGTCAGAGACCTCTTTTACCTCCCTCGCATCTCCCATTGCGCGAGCGTTGGCTCAACTCTCTCTCTCTCTCTCTTCCCTTCTTCGTTCTCTTTCGCTCTCTACACCAGCGAAGGCTTTCAGTCGACCTCGTAATTAAGAAGCTCCGCTCGATATCCCGACGACTGGGCATGGGGTACACTCCGGGTATCCGACTTTGGTGCTTCTCGCGATGACGGCGGTGTACGCGGGCACGGGGTGAGAGAGAGAGAGAGAGAGAGAGAGAGAGAGGAGGAGGAGGAAAGAGAGAGGGTCGTATAGAGTCAGGAAGGACTATTATGTGCGCGAGTCGAGAGCACGAGGCCACCCCCGCCTGCTTGGCTCGTTATAACTTTGGAGTTAGCCACTGGTTCAGTCATGGCGTGCACAAGGTGAAGACGAACGCTGGTAGCTTGGGGTTGAACTTGCGGGAGGAAGAGAGACAGAGGAGAAGAGCCATAGAAACCGTTTTATGCTATTATAATTGGATGGCGGTATCGTTTCATCTCACATTCGCTTTTTCTCTACACGTCACGTGGGAATTTGCGAAATATAGGAGATTAAAGAAGCTAACGAACAATGTTTGTAACTCGAAAACAGTTTAACGATGACGATTTTTGTCTCGGAATTTCACTGTTTATCGATAAAGGGAGATGTAAATTCTGGGCCACCCTGTGTAAAATAGTTGTTCATCGAGAGCGTAGTTTTAACTATTCGCGAATTGATTCTCTTTTCAGGTATCGTCGATAAATAGGGTGTTGAGAAATCTCGCCTCGCAGAAAGAGCAACAGGCTGCGGCGGTGCAGGCGCATCAAGGCGCCGAGAGCGTTTACGACAAACTGAGAATGTTCAATGGGCAGGCAGCAACTTGGCCACCGGCGTGGTACTCGGCTACGCCCTCGCATCACCCGCTTGCCACCGGCATTCCAACGGCCGCAACCCCTGGCTCTGGTCAGTCGTTGCTCCCCAGCAGCCAGCTACACGGACGGGACGATTCGCTGCTCAAACGAAGCGGTGAGTTTATTATCCGCTAGACGTCCATTAACTCTCTAAAAGCGAATTTCGAACTGCGAAAAGAATCTCGAACGTTCATTTAACAGTAAAAGGGACATCAAAAGCTCCGCTATCCGAAATCAGATTATATAATTCGATGGAGCGGCGATTTTTCTTTTTTTTTTTTTTTTCAAACAAAATCGTTCTCAGTTTTCCGATGTCGAATATCGCGTAATTCCTCGCGTTACCTTGACAATCTGTCTGTTGCTGAAAAGCGCGTGTACGTTGTGTGACAGACTCAACAGAATTTCTATGCTTGAAAATTTATTTCACTGTTGAATTTGATCGGTTTTCAGTCGCGATTTTTCTACTTACAAATGAACAATATAGTTAATATTAAAATTCGGAGAAAATTTGTCGACTCGAGTATCCCATCCCCCCTAGTAGAAATTAATCAAGTTTCACTTGATTAAGTCTATAAACTGGCCAGCAATCAAATCTAGTAACTAGACAGTAAGCATATCTAGTAACATAATCACAATTACAATTATCACAATTATCACAATCACAATATTATACAATCACAATATTATTATAATAAATAACACTAAGTTTTACTTGATTAAGTCTAGAAACTGGCCAGCAATCAAATCTAGTAACTAGGCAGTAAACATATCCAGTAACATAATCACAATCACAATTATCACAATTACAATAACACAATCACAATTTTTATAACCGGAAAGCTATCAGCTTTATTCAAAGTCGCCATGTTTTTGTTGATATCTAGTAAAACTGGCTAGTTACTGGCTAAAAACTCGATTTCATTTCTACTAGGGCCGTCTTAACAATCGAGTTACGGTGTAACACGAATTCATACCGCAAACGGAGCGGTTGAAAACAATCGCGTAGCTCTCTCCCGGATCTACTTGACGTCGACAATCGAAATGGAGGGAGTCGGGAGTACTCGACGATCGAATTCACTCGCGACACCTTGAATAGTCCTCCCTCTCGTCTCATTGTGGCGTCTCTGAAAAATACGGCTCGTGTTCCCCTCGAAGCGAATAACGCGCGGGGTTCTTACCTACCTTTTGGTTTAACGTATGTGTGCGCGAGCGCGTTTCCTAATAGGATCAGCGAAGTCGCGGCTCGGATTGCGGCGGATCCGAGAGAACGATTCCAGATGCGAGCCCACCGCGAAAACGGCTCAATGGCCAGATTACGCGCGATGTACCGGCAGGTAGAGATCGCGGTCTATGTGTATACGCGGTCACCGCTCGTCTCGGCGGATCTCTCGTCTGTCGACTTTTTACCCAACTGACTAAGCCCGTCTTCCTTTCAAACGAGAAAAAGTTCGTTCTATACGCGTTTTGAAATTGATTTTATCTCCTTCGACGTTACGAGATATCTCTCGAAATTTTATTCTTGGTATACCTTCTTTGAAATTACGATTTTGAGCATCACAGAGATCGAGAATGACGGATACGAAACCCGGTTAGCCGTATGGGGTGTCTCGATATTACAGAAACAGCTCGCGAAATTCCGAGAAGAAAAATCTCTCGTCGTCGTTGAATCTCGTGAATAGTTTTTGAGTTATTAGTATTCTTCGTTAGCCAATCCAGGTATGAGACTATTACTTTAATGGAAGGGACTAAAATGAAAAGGAATGTCTCCGTCAAAAATTAAACGAGCTATTTTCCACCGAAAGGACAAACGGTCGTTCCGGGGCACCCCGTATAGCCACTTTGCGTCGGGGTCATGCTCGATTTCGCGCTATCCTTCCGCAGCCCGACGTAATCCTTGCGATATTCCTCATAGCCGATGGTGTGTGTTGTCACCTAGAAAATTAAACTCCGTGGCTATTTCTACGCGATGCGCGCGGGTTGATTTTTTTGCGTGGGGCGAATAAGGAAGACAGAAAGAGGAATGAAAGTTGCGGGGGGGGGGGGCGAGGCGAAGATGGGGAGACAGAGAAGAAGCGTGGCGTGGATGGGGAGTAAAGGGGGATCTGTATTTGGGATGCTGGTATTCCAACGAGCCGGCGAGGCATCTCGGTGAGGGAGGGGTTAGGGGTTGGAAAGTCCAATTGGGGTGCAAGAGCGAACGAGAAAGCGAGCAGCTGACGAGCGGACGACGAGCGGAGGATTGGACAGAGGGATGACATAGGGTGTCCTAGGGAGGGCTGGAAAACGAGTCGAGGGGTTCGATGCGCGGAGGCGGAAAGTAATCGTGGCTCACGGATCCGTGTGGGTGAGGGGAAGAGAACTGACAGCCAGCCGTCTCTCTCTCTCTCTCTCTCTTTGTCCCCCACTTTATACCTACGCACTGACGCGACTCGAAGAATCCCTGTGGCTGTACTTTGTACACCTAAAGGAACGCGACTCTTATCTCGAAAACGCGCTTTTCAATCGAGGATAATATCAAACGCATTTTTTTACAAATACGTTATCACGTAGATAGAATTTTATTAGTTTCCGCTGTAAATTTCGGAATAATGGAGCATCGACTTTGTTTCGCAGAAGCAGGCTCTTTATTGTCGCATCAGCAGGAGACGACCTCGGACGGCAATTCGGAGCACAACTCGTCCGGCGACGAGGACTCGCAAGTACGACTGAGGCTCAAACGGAAACTGCAACGCAACCGGACATCCTTTTCCAACGAGCAAATTGACAGCCTCGAGAAAGGTCGGTACCGATCCCGTTTTTCGATAAAAATCATCTCTCTCTCTCTCTCTCTCTCGAATTCTCGAAATAACATACATCAAAACTCCAAGTCGATATGTGTCACGAAAAATAACGAGGGCTCGTTACATTTTCGTTTGATTTCAGAATTCGAGCGGACACATTACCCGGATGTGTTTGCACGGGAGCGTCTCGCCGACAAGATTGGATTGCCTGAGGCACGTATCCAGGTAAGTGTGAATGTGCGAATGAGGTGTGTAGCCCTCCCTTTTTTTATCGGGTTCTCGTCCAATCTTCGTAGCCAGCCCGAAACTCTCCTTCCTTCCCTCCTTCCTCGCTACGGTAAAGACGGCTAACGCCTTTTCATTAAAACGCTCGAAACGTGTGACCGCCTCTGGGTATTCGCGTCACCCCTCGCTTCGCGAAACCTCGCCAGACTGCCAAATGAATTCGCGCCTGGCTCCCGCATCCTCTCGTTTTATTCCTCTCTCTCTTTACCGATCCACCTAAATGCTTATTACGTTCGGCATCCGTCGTTAACCGTGATCATCCGGGACTATTTACGTGGTTCGAGAGCCGAATTCGCTCGACGCCTTCCCTCGTCTGTAACACAAGACGCCCAGCCTTCGCGAGAATCGCAGTTGTTCACGTTCGCCGATTGCCCTCCGTAACGCGACACCGGTGCCTTCGATTCGGCTTCCTTAAATCTAGAACGCGTTCCGCTCTGTACGATTCCCATTATATGGCCAATAAAGCAATTCAGGAGTCGGGTAATCATCCAGCCAAAGTAGCTTCCTATTCATGGAATGAAAACCAGATGCTTAGAAATTGAAAAAAAAACTTCCATTCTGCGCTGTCGAAAGAGCAAGATGGATACAGCGACGTATTATTTTAATTAATATCATTGGTCGGGCCCGCGGGGTGACGTATGACCGTATAAGCTAATATGTACGCAGCCTTGTCGGACATTGTTTGGCCGTAGCACGCGGCTACCTCACTCGCGGCCCACGCCCCCGCCGCCCACCTATGCCACTCGCGAGTGCGAGCGAGAGAGAGAGAGAGAGAGAGTGAGCCGGGAATTCAGCCGGTGCTGGTACAGGGTTGGCGAAGTGGCCGCCGGGGGTAATACAGACTTTGCGCGTGTATGCGAGAATGAGCGAACGAGCGAGAGGGAGCTGACGGAGGGTGGCGGGTCCGGTAGCTAGAGGTAGTGGTAGTAGCCGGGCGCCGAGCGTTATGTGGACGTACAAACAGTGCAAGACCATGTTGACGCATGTTTTCAAGCCTCGTTGGCTAGTATTGATCTTGCTAAGTGCAGGAAACCGGGAGTGCCGGTGCGAGAGAGAGAGAGAGAGAGAGAGAGAGAGAGAGAGAGAGAGAGAGAGAGAGAGAGAGCGAGAAGAGAGGGAGAGAGAGAGAGGGAGGGCGAGATAGGGAACCGGCTGAGGTGGGTTTAGGGTGAGCGAGGAGAGTATAGGGAGAGGGAAGAGAAGAGAATGAGAGGATTCGCAGGCGAATGGTCCGACGATAGATGTTCGTCGAGGTGAACGAACGGGATAAACAGTCAGGACGAACGCGCATAAGCGAACGAAGATTGGAGCGAATTTTTAGAAACTGTCTGTTCGAATGTTTTTCGAGGAAGATTAATAAAAATTAAGGAAGTTGAGTAGAACATATTTTATATCGTGTTTCTTTCCGAGCTGTTTATTAGTTATGACCTTATAAAACAGCCTGTAATTTTGAAACACAAAAAATGAAACGATAGGCTCGTTAACGGCCGATAAGTAAAGATCCGTCTTCGTACAGATTTCACAACAGATTTCATTGGTAATCGGGGTGAGCGTCTAATTTTACGGGACATTTCCGAGTCGAGAATGTTTAAAGAGCGCGCGAGTAACAAGAAGAGGCGGGGCGGTGGAAAGAAATAGAGGAATGTTGATAGCGGAAGGGGGTTAATCACGAGCGTCAGATACGCGTCAGAATGAAATGTGGGTTGTAGACGGAACGGAATGGCGTGCGACGCGTGGTGAGTTGCGCGGAAATACATATACTACTGGCGAGCGAGAAAGCCTCTCTCTCTCTCTCTCTCTCTCGTGCCACCCCTACTATAACGTTATACGGCGGACGCGATGTATCGGTCCGGAGGAGGCCTAAGAGGGTTCGAATGCGCAACCATGGCAACGTCGCGTCCCCAGAGAGGTTTGCACTCCGATTGGTGGTTCTCGCTTTTCCTCCTATATACCGCCAGCTCCGGGGGCCTTCGATCGCGAGATTCACCACGTCGAACATCGAGACCGCGGCTCTCGTCCCTCTCCCAGGTTTTCGATTCGATCATCGGCCTTCTCGAATTTAAAAAACTCGGATCGAAAAAAATCCCCTATTCGTTACGAGAGAAACGATTATAATAGTTTTTCCTCAATTTTGCGGTAACCCGCGCGCTTCTTGTTCTCGACGGTGTAACTCATCGAATTCTTCGAAAGTTTTTGTCCGTCAAGGTCGCACCGCGAAAACTTCAAGGCCGTGGTACGCTCGGGACGAGGAAAGAGAGGAGGGAGAGGGAGAGATCTCTCTCCTCTCCTCCGCTAACCTGCAAAAACGGTCGACCCGGTCTATTCGGATTTCTCGGTGGATCGATTCGAACGAGTTTTCAGCAGCGCGCGAGTGGGAGAGAGAGAAAAGATGAGTTTACGAGGAGCGACGGTATTGGATGGAAGGAACCGAGGCCGCGAGCGAATGGTGGATATTTGACGGTGGGGTGCTCGAACACGATTTGCTGCGCCCCGCGAGAGAGTGCCGGAGGCTGGAGTGTATTTTTCTTTATCTTTCCTCTAACTACACCTACTCGGCTTTTTTTTTATTTCTCATTCCCATTCAATCACGCACGAATCAGAAATTGCCAAAAATTACACAACCAAATCTTTCAAATTCGTTTTCTTGTCATCAAAACTGGCAATTACGTGTACCAAAAATTGAAACGCAAATTTTGTCAAAAAGCCGCTCTTCTCGTCGTTGATCGTCATCGACGGATGGGCCTCGCTGGAAAATCGGAAAATTTTCGAAACCCAACGAGGACCTTGTTCTCTGTCGCTCCGAAAATGGACGGTTCGAATTACGAAAGGGCTGGTTTGGCATTTCGAATCCAACGTTTTACAATCTCTTACAAAAGCCCATCGAGTTTAGCCGAGCGCGGTGCGATCGTTCAAAACATCAGTGGTTTCTCGTGAATGGTACGGTGCTCCCGTGGTAGATACAGGGTGCCGATCGATTATACTCGCCGAAACCAATTAGCAATTGAAATTTCGGGTTTGAAATTAATTTCGCATGATGGTGTACGTATACCGGGGCCACGGGGAATTTGTAACGACCGCGAAATACGCGTACGCGTATTTACGAACGCGAATATATCGGGGATACGCATACAAACGTTATAAACCAATTACAACATTTTCGCAAAAACAAGAAGCACAACGTCACGCCGTGTTTTGGGAGATTAATTCTATTACCGGCATTTACAGTTCTGCCGTTTTTAACGCGCCGTAGTGTGATTTAATCGCCGTCCAATGGTGACAAAGAGAAAGCCGATATAACCGCGTGTAATCCAACACACTCGCGTCGATTCATCGTCGAGGTATCGCGAGTGTCAAAACTGCCCCGTGTTTTGTTAATATTCCCCGGATTAGGTATACGTGTGCGTGAATGCGCGGATGAAAAAAAAGGACGCCGCGCCGCGAAACGTTAATGCAGCGAACAGCGAGAACGCCGGAGAGCGGAGGCTAACTCAATTTCCGGTTTGACAACTGCTCAATCGTAATTAACAAACTACCGGTGTCGGGAGGGGGCGCAAACAGCCGCTTCCGTGAGGCAAAAAAGTGCGCGTGTGCGGGAATTCGCACTAGCCGGTGTTGCGCGACCGGAGAGTATATACATATATACGTGTGTGTATATTCGGAAGATGGGGGCGGGACGAGCAAACTAGAATTGGCCGATGAGTACGGTATTTAACGACATACCAATTTCATGGACGTGAACCTGATAATAAATTTCACTTTTTTCTCTATCTAAGCCTATCGGACATGGTCAGTTTAAAATAGTTGAAAAGATTAACCCTTAGAGGACTGGTATGATGCTTCTCAGCGTCATCATGTTATCCCATTGCAAAGAAGGAGATAACCAAAATCGAAAACACGAATATCGATTCGATAATTGTGATTTTGTACGCTTTAAATGTATTTGTATTTGTATTAGAGAAATGCAAGTAATAATGCGCTCCTTATTTTCTCATCCGTTTGCGATATTCTTGAGGGGTGGCCGGTTACCAGACCTTTTACGATGGTATATGAATGTGAAACAGGCATTTCTCATTTTCCTTATCCAAAAAAATACTGAGAGTAATATTACGAACACAAAAAATTTTTTATTTTACTTTAAAAATTTTCATCGTTGTTCCTTACCGTTCCTGCCCGGCATGATGCTTTTAGGCGTTATGTACTAGTTCGCCTATATTCGCACTTGGTTTGATAGTACAGACCAATTTTTAGCATCAATAAAGAACGTTTAAAAAATTTGTTATACCGGCCGTCTAAGGGTTAAGGCTGTTGTCGAAACTTTCAACAATTGATATTTTTCAAAAATTTAAACAATTTGACATCGAAATCATTCAAATTTTGGAGTCGTGACATTAGCCTAACAACCATCCTTCATTGTGTGCGAGCTGCACGGAGCGAGTGTGATGTGTGAAGACGTAAAACGAGCGCGATAGGTAACGAGTGCAAATGTTTCATGGGAATTGCAGGTTTGGTTCAGCAACCGGAGGGCGAAGTGGCGCCGCGAGGAAAAATTACGAAACCAGAGAAGGGCAGCGGTTGATCAGGTGGTGGGTGGAAGCGGCGGTGGCGGAGGCGGCGCCGGTGCCGGTGGCGGCAGCAGTTCGGCGCCGCCGGCAGCGACGCCCGCCACTCCAAGGCTACCTCTCAACGCTGGATTCAACGCCATGTACTCGTCGATACCGCAGCCAATCGCCACGATGCCCGACACTTACAGGTACTCAGAACTTACGGTTCAATAAGGAAACGATTCTCTCTCTTCCCAATTTCTCCCGAGAGATCTCATTTTTCCCAAGCGTACATAAAATTATCTTGCGAATTGCTACATCTGCTCGCTGAGTATTCATTCACTGGGAAAGCAAGCAGTTTATGTTTTTCATATACTTTTCGAAAAAATTAAAGAGACGGTTGTCATCTAATGACTATATTTGAGCTAAAAATGATCAAACACAATCGATTCAGTGATCATATCCAAACTTGAATCTTCCTCTTTAAAATAACCTGTTCGATTCGATTCGATCATTTTTAGCGCCAATTTTGATGTTTGAAAATCACGAGTGCCCTTTAATTTGTTTCGAGTAATGTATTTGCTAAATAATGTACGCTTTTTTTGCGAGTACGCCTGTAATCGACGAATCATGTTGAAAAAAGAATCTACTGACAAAAATTGGTCTGTTACGTGTGAATTTTACAGTTCGATGTCGGGTAGCTTGGGCGGTTCGATGGGTGGTAGCTGTCTGCAGCAACGCGCCGAGGGTTATCCGGCGTACGTGTTCCACGAGCCGCTACACTCGCTCACGCAGTCTTACTCTCATGCACACAGCACTGCTGCGCACTCGCAACCCCATCGCGGCATACCAAGCTCCCATGGTAGTACCCCCACTACGCCTGGTGGCCAGCCGACGGGACCGGGCGGTGCGCCCTATCAACCGACAACCTCGACCGCGACCGGTAAGTAACCAACCAACCAACCAACCGACCTACCAGCCAATCGCTCACTCCTTTCGTATTTTTTCTCTCCTTACACTTCCCCTTTCGCGAACCGCACGACACGGCCGAGGCTAATCGTTAAATAATCGCTCGATCTTTGGTTTCAAGACCAGCGCTCTTTGTTCCTGCGCAGTACGAAGAATTATTGGTTTCCGGAACGGAACCACGTTTTGCTCGATATTCCAGTCAGTTTTTCTGGCATTTAGACTCTAATAATTCTTCATTGACGCTTTTATTGCTCTCTTAAACCTCCAATTTCAGTTGATGAGTACTTAGAACTAATGCTCGTCTAAGCATCTATAATTCTCCCGAGTCAAAAATTTCGTTTTCAAATCTACCCAATTCATTACCGAATTGACGATTTCGCTCCTGGAAATTTATCGCTGACCGAAAATTTCAACTCAAAAATAGCCCTGCGTGGCAATTATCTTTGTTTTAGCAAACAGTACGGCGCGAGCTGTTTCTAATTTATACCCGGCAATAATGGGCACGGCGGAATGCCCCAGTCTCGTACACCGTTGATGATCTTCGTTCGGGTTTAATCGTCCGCGATCATCGTTGGATTTAACCCCCTCCGACACCGGTGACACGCGCCGCGCGCACGGCGTAAGAGTTTGGCGTGCGCGAGCGGGACGGAAATTACCGACAAATCAACCTCCGAGAGCCTACTTACGTTGGAGGGCATGGCACAAACACGAGGCGCAATCTCATTTCCCCTGGCGCGAATCGATTCGACACGCATTTTGCGCGAACGCACGGGCTCTCTGTATACAGGCGCGCGCGCGCGCGTGGTACGTGTTGCCCTATACCCCGATTGGTATCAAATGAAAACACGAGATCAACCGAGCGCGCGGGGCTTTAAGCTTGACTGTTTGACGGTATCGTATTGTGATGCTCGCTCGATCTCACCGTGTTGCACACAGCTTTCTCTCTTGTTACGGCTCTCGGAATCGTATTTAATCGCCGCTGGAAAGTTTGTTCTACCGTAAATGCGAAATGCACCGAAACTTTATCAATGCATCGCGCGAGAACGCCCTTCCCGCCCGCTCCCCCGCGCTCGCATTTTCCATTTCGCACATCCCGACACACCGTGTGTCACTCCCGCTCTACGGCGTTTTTCGCGAACCGGTATTATACGTTTCGCTGCTCCATTCCTCTGCGCCTTTTTACATCCCGCACATCTGTTCGGCTTATCGCAACCCTGTATCGGTTTTTCTAACGATCGCTTCATTTTTTTTTTCGACTGCGGAAAGAAACTCGCGAATAGGAAATGTTGCGCGGTTTTCACGGAACGAACGAGAGGATTCTCTCACTTTTCTGTAGTAAATCGTCATAATCGGGTGCCTGCCCTACTAGAAATTAATCAAGTTTTACTTGATTAAGTCTATAAACTGGCCAGCAATCGAATCTAGTAACTAGGGCAGTAAGCATATCCAGTAACATAATCACAATTACAATTATCACAATTATCACAATCACAATAACACTAATTATTGTAACAAATAACACTTAGTTTTACTTGATTAAGTCTAGAAACTGGCGGGTGATCAAATCTAGTAACTAGGCAGTGAACATATCCAGTAACATAATTACAATCACAATTATCACAATTACAATAACAAAATCACAATTTTGATAACCTGAAAGCTGTCAGCTTTATTCAAAGTCGCTATGTATTTATTGATATCTAGTAAAACTGACCAGTTACTGGCTAAAAACTCGATTTTATTTCTACTAGGGATGATCCCACCGAACGATAATAAACTACGAACTGAATTATAACACTGTTCTTTCGCAAGTTGCAACAAGAAACACAAATTTTTGGTTCGTAACGCCAGTCTGACCGTGTACAGCGCTCCAGGGTTAAAATGAGAGAAAGAAAATAAAAGAAACGAGACACGCAGATGACGCACGCAGTCGTGAACACGGCCGTAAAAACTCGGACGATATCACGAGTTACGCGCTCTTTTTCTTCTCATGCCAAGCGAAACTCGCTTAAATTTCATCCAGAAGAGTGAAATATCGGTCTGTACATACCGTTCTTTCACGATCGAAAATTAAAGTAACAAACGTAGGTGAGGCAGAATGTACCGAATTTCAGAACAATTTTTAATTACGAAAAATGTACGGAAAGGGTAAACAGTGCATGGATTGGTATTTTCGCAAAAAGTGTATAAATGTTGAGAAAATTTGGTAATGAATTTCCCTTTATACGCATGTATTATTGCAGCATTGAAAATAATACGTATAAATTTGTGTAATATCATTTGGAAACAAAATGTTTTCAATATGATTTTCTCATCGAAATATTATTCAATCCAGGAATTTCTTTCAAATAGCTATCAGTACGCAATAGAATCGGACTCGAATAGCGTATAACTTTTATTTGGCCAAGAAGTTATTTTTTATTCAAAAATATTATTTCAACGCCGATTTTATGCCGATAATTTTCGTATTCTTCGATTCGTCGGCAACATTTCGGAGTGGCTGCTTAAAATGCCGAGTACTGTACCACTTAGCCTATTTCGTGTTCGGTGGGAAAGAGCGACAGATATTGGCCGTTCTAGCAGTCGGCGACGGGCGAGTTACGCGTGCAAAATAAAGCGTTGAGGATTAGCCGTCGTGGCTCTTCACACGCAATCTACATTGAGCCGCGCACACGGCGCTCGTACAGCGAACGAGGGAGCTAGGGATAGAGTGGGAAATGTAAAAGAGGTGGAGGCGTCGCGGGTCGACGCTCTCGCTCGCCCACGGAATTGTAAAAGGATTTTAAAACAAATCTCGCATGGCGTGCGCGCACCGCCGTCGGGGCTGAAATCGAAAGAATGGGATGTTCGGCGGTTTCGCCATCCCCCGTTGCCAATGCTCGTTGAATTTTCCATTTTCCTCTATTCCCTTTCTCTCTCTCAACTCCGCTCGCCGTACAACTCGATTTTTGTTTCGCCCTCCCGTACTTCTCGTTCGTCCGCCGGTCGGTACTTTCTTGTATTTTTATCCCCTGTTTTCGGCCCGCTTGGTTTCCAACCGAGATTCCCGAGGATTCGCGCGCGTCGTTATATCGCCGATAAAGATAACGAAATGGCGGAATTGGAAAAGGGCGCGAAAGACGTCGGCGTAAAATCAAATTTATACGATTCCTCCGTTCGGAGTTTACGGGTGCCCCTCGTAGCGTTGTTCTTAGCGTCCCTCGGTTTCCGTTTTACGCGACCGGGAACTCATTTTAATCGTCCTTTCTCACTTTCCGTTCCTCTCGAGCGCGGAGTTCCTCCTATCTTACGTCTCTCGTTTAGCGTTACACGCTCACGATGAAGGAGAAGAGAGAGAGAGAGAGAGAGAGAGAGCTAGGGTCTAGCAACCCCTCTAATTCTCTCTCGTTCTCCCCGTCATCCCTACCCTCGTCTTTCTTCCTCTTCCTTTCGCTAACCTCTTCCTCGAACCCTCATATACATATACCCACATATTATATACTATATACGGGCGCGATATATAAAGAGGGAGGGAGCGAGGAAAGGGAGGAGGAAGGCTGCCGAGGGGGCGAGGGTAGAAGGAGGGGGGAGGGGTGGCGAAGAGAGAATGCGGATGGGTTGGGTCTCGCCTCGGCTGGGCGAGCGCTCAATAACGTGCGAACCCAAAGGGGAGGAAATACAGGGGGTGGAGAGAGAAGGGGTGCGCGGCATACTGTGCGTACCTATCCCAGGAATGGAGTGGAACGCCGTAGAATGGTGGAATTCCGTGGATCACGAAGCCTCGGCTACGGCTGTACCACCACCACCACCACCAGCTCCGCCGCTACCACCCTTCGTCTCCCTTTCCTTCACTCGATTTCCTTATCGTCTTGTCCTTCTTCATTTTTCTCGCTCTTCTTCCCCTTCCCTCCCCTTCACGCTTTCTCGCTTCTCTCATTCTCGCACAGTGCGCGCATAACGACCGCAAACGCGTCATTCGTCATAATCGCTTTACGTGCACTAGAATGCTGCCCCGGCACTCGAGGCTGCTGCGCGCGCGGGGGTGACCTATGCTCATTATTGTGTACACGCCGGTTCCGAGCCATACACGGGACCACTCGAGAAAACGAACGGGCTGCTTTTACCGAACAGAAGCGCGATAATTATTTCCCTCTCGATGGGGAAAGGAGAAAAAGCTCGGGAATGCGGACCCGTATCGTCGATTTTATCGCGCCAATGCCGGAGATGAGATCAAGCGGTTCGAGCTCGTCCTTCCAAGTGGCCGTTCTCCGCCTCGCCACAATTGGATTCGCGCCGAATGACCGAGCGCGCGCGCTTCAACGTGCACGACCGTTTTGCAAATCGCTCCACGACTCGAACGATTATACACGGTGTCGCAGAACGAGCATTTCTTTTTGCAGTGGAAGAAAGCTCGTGGAATTTCGAACGGAAACGTCTTTTGACGATTTTTTGTCGGAGGCTCCGTTTCCGAGTTATCTCGATTTTTCGCTAGCCAATCGAAATCGATTCGATTCTGTGAATGCGACTAAAACATTAATATTAGTTCACGTCAATATTTGTTTCCGATGATTATTCAATATATCCCTATTTACACGAAAATGTACGTTAATTTTACTTTAT
Source organism: Goniozus legneri (assembly GCA_003055095.1). Taxonomy (NCBI): domain Eukaryota; kingdom Metazoa; phylum Arthropoda; class Insecta; order Hymenoptera; family Bethylidae; genus Goniozus; species Goniozus legneri. The sequence continues at coordinate 231,284 of NCVS01001180.1, forward strand.
AATTCAATTTCGATGATGAAATTGGAACGAGTCACGTATGAAAGTTACCCCTGAATGGTTAACGAAGAATGTTTACAATTCAAACTACCATGATTATAATTTATAACCATGTAGTAGCGAAAAGTCATACTTTCTGGTACACTCTGTATGCGCTCTCTCAGATATTTCGCTAATTTTCGAATGAAAACGAGATTCATCGGCTATAAACGATTATTATGCGTCGGGAGCATTACTCGTGCCTTTCAAATTATCCCATTTATCCCAATTGTCAACGTGGACGCGATTTTGAAAAAGGGGGAGAGTAGGGAAAACAAGAAGGAAGATGTAGAAAAACTGTCGAACGGGAATAACGATAAATTGTAGGAGCGCGCGGAGCTCGTTAAAATTTTTACCGCTCGTATAACCCCCCTCGTGCGAGTACCGCGCGTGTGCGAAGCACTGGGGAATTGCACCCACGGCGACACGCCGATCGAATTATTAATTCAGAAACTCGAGTCGTTCGGGCGCGTTTCACGATTCGCTAAACGGCCTGGATTGGCTATTTATCGACTTTTGAGCTTGCTCGATCCCGCTACGATAATTGTAAGAACAGCGATCGGGAGATCGAATAGAGGAGCGAATAAAGAGGATAAAATCAAAAATTTTACCTGTTATATCTGTTAACGTGTTACCGTCGTTGTATCTTAACAAATTCCTTCGGTCCTTGCTCTAGCTATAAAGAAAATTTAGAAATTTTTGAATAACTTTCTGAAGAAAGGAAAAATTGGAATGTTTCAGGAGTGATATCGATTATATCTTAACAAATCCTTTTAGTTCTTCCTTGTCTTAGCTAAAAAAATTTGAGAAAAAGTTTAAGGATCATTTTTTAAAGAAAGGAAAAACTGGAATGTTTCAGGAGTGTTATCAATTGTCTCAACAAATCCTTTTTGTCCTTCCTTACCTTACCTAAAAAATACTGAGAAAAAACGTTTGAATAATTTTTTAAAGGAACAAAAAATTGGTATGTTTCAGGAGTGATATCGGCCGGTGTGTCCGTGCCGGTTCAGATTCCTTCGCAGACCCCGGACCTAGCGGGTAACTATTGGCCGCGGCTCCAGTGATCCCAGCTATTCGGGTTCCCGACCGCGAGCCTGCTCGTCGGCCAGGAGAGCCCGCCGCCGTCAACGGTGTCAGCTTCGTCGAGGCCACTGCTCGCCTCGCTTGGCATTCCCGCGCAGAGCGCGCAGCAGCCAAGTTCGGCCGATGGTAGCAGTACACCAGCCACCACGCCCGTTCACAACTCCGACGCTAGCGAGTGAATTCGATCGCGCCAAGGTACGGAAAGAAACGGAAAGACCGCGGATCGTTCGCCGACGGCCGACGAGCTCCGTCAGCCGTCGGTTGTCTCGAGGCAGCCGTTGCGTCGAACCGAGTCCGAGTCGACGTTGAATTTTATGCGCTGTTCGTAGAATTCAACGACCCTTGCGATAATCACGAGCTCCCGGTTTCGGCTCTGGTTCGAAGGCATCCCGTTATCGTAATCGCGCTTACGATGTGCCGAAACTCGCGTCACGAGAAAAGCGAGGATACCAGTTCGATGAGGAACGATCGAAACGATTTTGCTGCCACTCTACATCACGATACTCTAGACAATTAGTAAATGCAGTGCATGACCCGGGTCGCGTGCAGGGTATATATATAGTTATCAAAAAAGACGCAATGAACGTATTTCGCTGTACGACCTTGACGAACCACCGCTTAATACGAATGAAAAAGAACGAGAATTTATCATTGCAATGACGTTAAGAAATTTCGGTATAAATTTTCCGCGTGCCGCTCTTACGGGTAGCGTCAAAATCCGAGGGAGGGAAATTCCAACCCCTCGTTCGAATCGTTAAGGCCGAATAAAAAAAAAAAGTTGAGGGGCGGAGGTCGATTTGACGCGATGTCTTATCGTTATCCCTTCGTTTGGGCTTCCCTCAGGGCGGCAAATATTTTTCTATGCGGATGCGCGAAAACGAAGGAGGACGCCACGTACTCGCCCCGAAAATTGTGGGGGTTGGTCCAAACGGGGTGCGGATGGGTGTATGTAAAGGGTGTCCTATAAATTTTTCATTTTTTTTTCACATAAGTTACAGTCCTAAGTTATTGCGATTTTATTGTTAGTTTTGTTTTATAATCCAATTGAATGAATATTTTATGAAGAAAAGTACAACGAGTCTTGACTAAAATGAAGTCATCTCTGATTTATCAACAGAGATTGACATAAAAATAGTACATGTAATTTAATAAGATAAGACTTCTGTTCATTGCATCAAATTTGCAGGAACTGTTTGGTGGTAAGAAACATATTTAATGTGAATTGTCAATGGTCTAATTGAATAAAAAAATGAAGCGGTGAAAAATATAGAATGATTTTAGGACACCCTGTACATATTTATGTATATATTTCTCATCGAATGGGAGGAGGGAGGACGATGATTTTTCGTTTGAAAATATTCTCGTGAGACTTGGGGTTACCACGGGGGAAGACAGCTCTCTCCGAGTTTTTCAGCTGCGGTGGGGTTGAAGGGACGGAGGGGTGAGTTTTGGGGCTCCACGATGCGCGGTAAGAGAGAGGATAGCTTTTTCGAGGGTCGGCCATCGCGTTCACCAACGGATATGGTGCCTCCGTAGGAGACGCGGGATACACAGACGTGAAAACTCCAATCGCCAACTTTTTGCCAGTGAAAAAGAAACGAATTTCAATTTTTTCCTAAAACTCATTTAAGCCTCTGAAAAATTGGCAATTCCGGTGGAGGGATTGCTCCGGTGACTCGTTTCGTGTAAACGGTGGGATCTCGTCGATAGAAAAATCGTACTGCGAAAGGTTCGTTCGAAATTTCTCGTCCAACAAAACGCACATTGTGCTGACTAAGATAATGAAGGGAATCTACAAAATCAGACGAAATACCAGACGATAATATGTATCGGCAACTTGCGCAAACGCGACGACAATATAGCACGTAAAAAAGGAGAATTAATGTAATACGTCATTCTCGTCGCAACTATATTTATCAGCTAATGTATCGCGTTTACAGATGCGTTTTTTTGTACAAAGACAATCGCGATCGGTATCGGCGAGAAGCATTTAGTCGGACTCTCGTCGCGGGTGTGGTCATCCCACGATGAACGACGAACGGATGATGTAAATGAACGAGGGATGGGATGACGAATGAAACGACTCGAGATATTTACAAACTTGTACGTAAAATCTGAATAATCGCGACGGTTCGCGCCAGCAGCGTGGATCTTAGCCAGTTTCGAGGCAGGGTGCTCGCAACGATGCTTGTATTTTTTGTTTCGTTTAACATGTTTCTACGCGACAAGTTTTTCTTTTGTTTCGACTGTATAAAAAGAAAAATGAAAAAAAATGATGCGATTGTAAAATAGGATTTGTTATACTCTCCTTTAAGTCTGAGATAAACGATAAAAACTAAATATGATTATATTGCCACATTGTATATACGTGTAGGTACGGTCCCCGACGATGAAGCCAGTTATGTTCGACGTACCAACAATTTAGATTGTACGATATTCTATCTTATATTGAATGTTCTCCAATTCTTCCCTCTTAAGAGCGACGAATTCTGTTGTCGCGCGAGTGGCAACGGAACTAAACAACTAGATTAAACGAATATTGTGAAAATATTATTGCGTAAAAATGAGATTTCTTTCCCCGGATGAGATTCTCACCTTCGGAACGACTTATTTCAGAAATCATGCGTGGTGCCGTTCTGTGTGTAATCAGACGTTTATGCATTTTAGTTAATTAAATGTTTCTATGAAATTACCCTCTCTTCTTTATGGACTATTAAAAACTGTATGTTAAACAATAAATACACCAGACATTAAAATTGTTATGTGAATTTTTTTTTTAGATTTTTATTCCACGAAGATAAAAATAAAAATCAATAGACCAACCACCTGTATGACCTTGTCGAGTGTTCGACAGATGTACGCAGTGAATTTCGTTGAACGTTTTCAATGATGCACGAACAGCACGGAACAACGCGTTTTTTTACTAATTGGGTCGTGTCACCTGGACGCGTTGAATAATTAGTCGGGAATTCGCGCCCAATACATAAACACACTTGTATAGGGATTGATGTGTGAGTGTATCTGCGCGGTCTACACAGTGCGATTTTGAGAGTTCTCGGTACACCGACCCATCGAAACCTTTTTCGTCTCTCTTTCAACATAGTTTAAATAACAATACTGGAATTTTTATCGTGACTCATTGCCTATCGGAAAACTCGTTAAAATAACGATTATGGGATTTCATTTAACGCAATACCAGAAATATTTCGATACGTCGTTTTAGCTGTTGCAGCTGAAAAACTATTATCGCGAACAAAGTCGATTCTACAGGTTTACATTCTTTTTGTTGATAAATCGATGGGTTGCCGAGTCATTATGGAATTTCTAGTTGAAGCTTTCGACTTATCAACTACTATTACTCCAAACACAGCAATTGAATATTGAAGCAAATAAATGTAGACGACGAAACCAATAGTTATTAACAAGCAGTATCCTTGAGTTAAAGAATAATATATGTATATATATTGCATTTATATATACATTCAGTAAAAAACTCCCAATTTCCTCTCATCAATCTGCGATAAACGAGCACATTTATCTTCCCGTAGGCGCCAAATATCGTTAATTTTCGATCAGTCTGATTTATTGGAGAGATTTGTACACAAAGTACACTTAGCGGGGAATGTATATTAGTAAATTTATATTTTTGGAAAAAAGCAAAAACGCGAAAAAATTTAATCGAACAAAACAAAACTCCATGTGCGAATGGTCCTCTTTTGCGCACATACGAGGAACGTCGCCTTTGGATTTTTTTTAAATCCAGAGAAAATGTCACTTCATGGCGCATCCTTATTTTAATATGTAATTGCCACTCTTGTGCGAATAACTTTCTCTATTTCATTCTCGAATATTTATTTACCAACCTATTTCATTAATGATCAGTCTCACTAGAAACGTGAGTTGTATGGAGGGTTTCATAATACTAGGCGCGCGGTACACGCTTACTTGATCGAACTTGAGACTAAAAAAAAACACAAAATTTGAATTTGCAACTTTTTTTATTCTCACATTTAGAAAAATTTTCTGTTTTCAATTATAAAATAGAATTTCGAACAATGTATAAAAATTTTGAGCGCGAGAGTGGTGAAATAAATAATTTTCTTATAACCTGTAATAGTAACATTAATAACGAATACAATATATAAGCGTACACAAATTTATTAATGAGAATAATATATATTGCGGCAGTAATCTATGTAAGTGTTGTGAATAAAAGATAATATTGTTGCTGTGATTACCTTTAAGATTGTAAGTAGTAGGACATAGAGCCATTGTTAGGTGTCATTGTCTCAATTCAATAAATGTTATTTCATTTTAATGACAATGTTTGTTTATATTTTTACCCAAAATTTATTGTTTCAATTTAAACAGTATTAATTTACCATTTTCCTTGTTTATGAAAATAACTAACTAATTAATTCGTTTCAACAAACTATTTAACTCAAATCAAAAAACAGTTAACAAAAAAATTTTAAAAAAAGTAATCAACCGATAAAACTGTATTCTCTGTTCCTTCTACAAAGTCGATAATAGTGGTTGAAAGTTCGTAAAAATATCAAAAATGCCCAGAATATAGTGAGGCAAATGTCTGAAACAGATTATTTTTGAGAATAAATAGTTGAATATGGTAAAATAAAAAATATCAGTCAAGTAACCTTTAGTTTCGAATGGTGGAATGATGACCGCAATGCTGAAATTGCTTGTAGTGACTCGACGAATTACATTTATGACAATGTATTTCAAACTAGTCCCAGCATAATAATCTATTGGTACAATCATCATGTACGCACCAAATACAGCAGTCGTAAACGTACGACTAAAATGATCGAACGGTATTGTCAAAATCATGACACTAATAATAATCGTTAAATAGATAAGCCAAAAAGTGTAATCATTTGCAGTAAACCATTGAGAATCTGTTGATAAAAAATTGAGTTATATCGTTTAAATTAGATTTTATATGAATAGTTGAGACTATTCAATTCATCTTAATGGATATTAATATTTACACGAGCAAATATACAAAGCTTCATGGATAATGTAAGTGACGACTACACTGTATTACAGTGAGAAAAGCGGGAGGCAGCGCAAATGCTTGCCGTTTTTACGTAGGGAGATTCGACAGGCAGTTTCCACATGAGCAAACAACATTGATAGAATCTTTGGGGGAACTGACTACGATTTATCCCTTCACCCAATATGGGGTAACTTTGAAAAACCACGAATGTTTTTTATTTTTATTCTACTACAGTTATTTTTTACTTTTTTTTTTTATTAAATGGAATTTTTTGAGAAATAAAACGATATTTTTATATATTGTTAAAATATGGAAAATTAATAAGTAAAATATTTATTAATTTAATTAATTACGTAATAATTAATCATACCTGGAATAGAAAAATACCAAATGCTAGCAAAGAAATAGCCTAGTGAAATTCTAGCAACCAAATTATGGAATAACCAACTTCTTTGACAATGCCATATAATGAGCGTTATAAATCCAATTACGAAACCAAGTCCAAGTGATATACCAATATTTGCTAAAGATAGAAAATATAAATATGCACAAATTCCCAATACAAAATTGGTAATTATTCAATAAAAAGTCTCACTTGATATATCTAAGTCCCCAAATGCTTTACACATGGTGTAAACAAAGATCGATCCAACAAAGTAAGCAGTTAAAAACATATCCAATCTGAAAAATCTATGACCTAAAAAAACTGAAAAAAGTCCCAAGAAAAATGTCATGGCACATAATACTTTAGAAAAAGTATCATCTGCAAAAGGTATAAACCAGTATCAGATATATTGTATTGTGATCTAATTAAATTATTTAAGGAAATAGCTAACTCACTCAATATTTGGCATGTCTCTGGATATAACAAGGGACTGCATCCATATGAAAATACTGGTACATACGCCGCTGAATAATTATCATACATTGCAATCATAACATACACAGAACCTGTACCATAATATGCGCTATATATTCTTCGCATTGGGGAAATTGAAGAAGCAGGTGCAATCTGAAAGATACAAACATTAATATCCAGTAATTTAAAAATTACTTGTAATAAGAACTTTCCATACCTCACACCCATTATACGTAATATTTGTTACAGTCAACATACTTTCAATGGCATTAAAATAAGATTCTTGACTAAAATCTTGCTCCGATAAATATAAGCGATAGGCTTTATGCTGTATTGGATTATTTTGACATTTTTCTTCGTGACTATTTAGCCTGGGTAAAGACCCAGGTTGAGCATCTACTGTTATCGTAGCATTATCGACAAATACCTTTTGGTATGGTGCTATCTTTGTTTCAAACTCCATATTACAACCACCAGGTATAGGAGCTTTGATAAAATACAGATATTCCATTTATCTGAATTTAAAATTGCCATTCTAAACAAAATAAGCTATATACGACTTACCGTATTTATTATATAGCACAATGGCTAATAGCCCATTTACATCTCTAACATTATCATTCTTTAGGAATAATTGCAGACTTTTAATAGATACAGTATCTATAACCAATCCTATATTTGAGCCGAATAGGTGAGTATCGTTATATGATATAGTGATATTGTACTGATATGTATGAACTTGAAATAAGATAAAAGATATATTGGAACTGATATTCGACACATCAATTGTCATATTCTTGAGCGACGGGAATGTATGTTTTTGAACATAGGCTCTGTGTTCATTAAAATTTGATAGTGATATAGCGATTGAATCTGGAAAATAAATATCCATTCTCTCAGGTTATTACAAAATAGTCTAACCCAATTTGAAAAAAAAATAAAATTTATACGAAAATTAATAGTAAATACAATACATAATATATTCTAGAAAAGATTATTATATTTTTATTTGAAATTTTTGTTACATGTTATTACATTTTTCTGAAAAACGTATATCATCATTTACTTATTATTTAAATATAGAAGATTAATATGATGAAAGTTTAAGACTAAATGAAAAACAACCTCAAAATGACGCATATTGCTATTGTGTTTACTATAAGTTTATACTTATTTTCCAAGCAAATTCATATTAGGTTATGTTCTTACCATTATTAGTCTTTACAATTTCTTGAGCTCTACTTTTACAAAACAGAACTAGTATAATTGAGCAATAAAACCAATTATTGAATTTCATTTTGTTCGTGTATTTAGCAGCCAATTATAACCATACGGAGGAACAGTGAAAAATGAATGATTATTACTTAAATATCAGCTACCGTCTACATTGCATCTCATGATAAGAAATACTGCGACGATAAATATAGTCCATATCGTCACGAAATTTTCCTTCTCGTTCCTGTCAAAACCTAACCACGTGCTCTCCCACTCTATCCCGCAGGCTCGCGTATCGCCGTAGGATTCGCGCTACGCGAAGCAGGTGGCGTCTCAGTCGGCCCCAAGATGGCCACGCTGGATCAATGAAACGCGAGTAATCGTAGTAAAAACACAAAATTGACAAGCGCACAGGTGTAGAATAAAGTTCGTCGACAGTGTAAATGGGCCATGGGGAAGGATCAGGAGCTGCTCGAGGCAGCGAGAAGCGGAAATGTCACTGTGGTAGAGAAAATCTTGGGTCAGCGAGCCAAAAGGAGTGGTCCACTAGCAAGGTGGGTGTCACCGTGGCAAAACTTTTCCGTTCGTGCTACCTAGTTTTTAAATTTCACCATTTCCACCGATGCATCCGAGACACGGCTATGTGTCGACTGAAAACGATTGTTATTTTTCCTATACAGCACAGAGTAAATGAAAATCCGCGATCGTGTGTGGTCACTGTGTGTACGACAATCTGCTTCTTTCAATCTACGAAATTATTGAAGTTGCATAATTCTTTATTATATTTCTATGAATGAATTTGAGTGTTATGGATTTGTAAAAATTGGTTACGATATACTATCGAAATCTAATGAAACTATTCACAATGAAAGTTAGGTTAGGATGTCTTGAATTGAGTATCTACGAAATAGACAATTAGGCGTTCTGTGTTAGGGTGCATCGTCGAATTTTCCACTGATATTCTAGAATCGAACTTGTCTAGAGAATTTTTAAAATTGCTTGAAATAAAAAATAATTTATTTATAACCTCACATGTGGGTATAGATTTAATATAGGTCATTCCACTCGTATGGGTCATAGTGAAAAAGTGTATACCTCTTGTAACTCTTTTTTAATGTAAAATATGATTCATCATTTTCACTTATGCTTCGTATAACCGCATTTATGTGTCACTGTGATTTAAAAATCTTTCGAGCGCGTAATTATAATTACTTGTTAGCGCTAAATATATGATTAGAGATCTGGTATGAGCGTGAATCACTCTAGTGCACGCGGAATGAGTGTACAGTAGACGCAGAAATGTCGTGATGCATAAACACAAGAAGGGTGAACTTAGAACCCAACTATTTCTCATCTCCTAGATGTGATTGACTATTGAATAATTAACATCTTTGTTTCTCTCTACTATTTGATTTTATTTCGAAATATATAAATATTCAGAATTTTTTCCAGAGATATATAACATATACAAATACATTTATTTACGATTTTAAATGGAACGAATGAACGACTTATTGCCAACCAGATTAGGATTATCCGTTTTCTATTTATACGAGCAGATAAAAATCTATTTTCGTTGTAGCCACAATTTTCAAGGGTCTTTGATGAGATAACAAGGTCGAAGATCACTCACTTCAGATATCTTCCAATTTAAGGGCGCATATATTTCCGTTCCGAATCGTGGCCGAAGAAATATTATGAATCGAGTTATCGATTGCTTCGGTCTCTCAACCAAACCCGTAAATAGAAATTTACATAATATTTTATTTTTAACAGTATCTCTTCTTATAAATTACTTAAAATAAATTTCTTCGCGTTTTCTACGTGAAGTTTATTTATTGCGTTTAAAAATAATTTTCTTTGTAAGTGGTGCTAATAAAACATCAACTTCCAGCTTACAAATATCGCCGACTAGAAAATTGCAAGTTGCGTATATAACAGCCGATGAGTCATAGATAAGTTCAATGTTACAAAAAACGTAAAATTTTATTTGGCATTTAAACAGATTTATCGGTAGCTAAATCCTTATTAAAAGGTGTATCAATTTTTTTGTCCGTGCGGTGGCCTAATATTTATAATTCCGAAAGTTTTATCCACCTGGAAATTTTGCTAAACGCAAATTGCATCGTTACTTTGCCTAATGGCTGTGCAGTTATTATTTCCATGGAAAATAGCTCACTAGAAACAATTGTTCATTTATCGATCGCTCGCACTTCACTCCGACGAACTGTTTTGGAGTGTAATTCATTGAAAAATCACGTACGTGTTAGACGAGTGCGAAAAAAAAAACCGATGGGGTCGAGGTACGTAAATCGAGTTTCGGCAACGAGATCGAATGTTCGGTGCGTGCAATTAGATGAGAGAGCGAGAGGGAGGGAGAGAGAGAGAGAGAGAGAGAGAGAGAGAGAGAGAACGAGAGATGCTTGGCACAGCTTTATTGACCCAGTCCCGCGCGAATATTCCTCGATAAAGAGGGACTTTGCCGTGGCTCAGCAATGCATTAATTAAGTCATACCGATGGCGTAGGCTTGACACATCGACGAGCTAGAGCACGAAGCTGTGAATAAGGGGAGGGACGATAGGGGGGAAGGGTCGAAGGTGCCGGTGACTCGTTTTTCTCGAGAATCAGTGCGTGCTTACGGAGGACCGCGCCAGCCTCTCGCGCTCGTGAGCGTTTTTCACGCCGTGTATATATACGTACAGGCACAGTTTTAATATCGAGGCGTCGCGGTCGACGCGCACGCGCCTCAAGTGCCCCAGGCGTCCAGACGGAGGAACGGTATCGTTCCGAAATAGGGATGTACGATTCGAGTTCTCGCTTCGATATTTCCGGATAGGTATATTTCGAATAAATTAATTCGATCGATTTGTCAAAATATTTTTCATTCTTTACGGTTCCTTTGCAATTATTTATTTTCTTAATGTTAAGTCTTTATTGCGAAAATATTTTTATAGATTTTATTTCGACGCGCGTAGTCGCGGCAGAACCGGCTTAATCGAGTCTCGTTGAAAAATGGAAATTCGCGTACTAAATATAAAATAAACGATCATAGGATTTATATCCGCGGGCCATACCAAATGAACGCAGAAGTACTCATCGGTCGAGTGGTTAAAGGGGAGAACGGTTCTCTGCTAGGAAAGCGCATCAGAGTGGGACGTTGCAGAGAGGATGGGTTCTTAAATGTATCGTGACAAACGCGTACCTCTCTTAACAAATTGCTCCTCGCGTTTTTACCCATCCATATAACCGTTAGCCTCACGGCGAATTTTCTAAACTCCTTAGACTCGACGTAATCTTAATTTTCAGTTTTCTACTTTCCTCGTTACGTTCTCGTTGCGTTGTCTTATATCGGTATACATATCGTTATTGTTTTGTTCACAAATTTACTATTATATTTTTTTTTTCAATTTCTCTCCTGTCCATACGGTACATGCCAAATTCGGTTTAATGCCATCTCACCGTGATAACTACGTTCGACGTCGTGGGGCTATTCGTTTGTTCCGTTTTTCGTTTTAATTCCTCCTTCGTCACGCTTCCGGGTCCTATTACTCTTTTTCACTCGGGAGAAGCACGCATTCGTTATTCTGCTGTAAACTAACCATAGAAATCGCCCCACTATTCCATCAATTAATTCAATAAAAATATTTTGTATTTCAAGCAATAAAATATATATTTCATTTGTCGAATATTCGGAGAGTTTAACTGTTGTTACTCTTTCGCTCGTTTCATTTTTCCTTGATCTTGAGAAATCAGAGAAGAAAAATAATTTTCCTGGTCGATCGTCAATCGAGTCAGATCATCCATGAGGGCTCACACGACAAAGCGATTTTTCTCCCATTTTCGTTCGTTTTCATCCGGTGGGAGCAATTGATGCGTTAAACGATCATCAGCGGGAGGGGAGAAGGGGTAATTAATTGCCACTCGTGAAACGAGTCAAAGACTATCTTTCGTTCGTTCTGTATACTCGACCGATAGCTCCTAATACGGATCGATACTTCCGTATATATTGTATACACATACAGCACAGTACGAATCTTTTTCCCCTCTTGTGCATCGAGCTTCGGGAAAGATACAGCGGCATATTCAAATGCACCGTCGGATGAGTTCCCTGTCTTGGTATGCCACGCTTCTTTCTCTTTTTTACTCAAACGGGAATCGAGGAGAGAGGAGAGAGAGGGGGAAGAGAGAAAGAGGTGAGACATCGAACTAGAAAGTCGGCTATGTCAGCGTATATGTCGTTTTCTCCTTTTCAAGAGAGGAAACTATCGATTGATGCTTCAGCACCCCTCGCATACATATATACACGGTTACATCTATATAGACTCTCTTTTTCTCGCTCGGTCACGCTTCATCTCGAGTTTTTGTCTTCTCTCCCTCTTTCTTCCGGAGCGCGGAGTCTCGTTATCCACGAACAATTCATTTTCCATTCGCTCGGCTCGTAAATTCCCAATGCCTTCGAATGTTTATGTTAAATATTTATTTCACAATCAATTGAGTATATTCAGTATAGCGTAATACGATACAAATATGGGTAGGCTGTGGGTGGGTGTATTACATTTTCCATATAGCACTGACACGTTTTCGTTAGCTCAGAGTGGGACGAAATGGTGTCTTCCTATAAAGGGCCTTTCGGAATTACCGGACGGTATTGAAATATCGAATAATTTGTGGAATTCTAAAAATATCTTTAATCATTGCGAAGTTCAATGTACTGTTTTTGAGTTTCAAACATTCTTCGTAGGCCACTCAAAAATGAATTTTAGTGTAAGGGGACTGTAGGAAAAAAATAAATATTTTTTCGTTCAATCACGCCATTTATCATTTTAACATCGAAATAATTAAATCCAGACAATCCGATAAAAAATTTCCGATTTTTCTAATAAAAAAAAGCGGAACACTCGATATGACTTGATGAACTGCAACCTGCTGCAAACATTTTTAACGTAGCCAATTGGCGCGAATTTATAACGAAATTCCAGTCCCGCTGTTCCATATTGATCTTCCTCGGTTGTCGAATAAAAAAATTTCGAACTTATCAACGGGTCGTAATACGAAGATATCGTTCTTTCTTCCTTGCGAATCGTTTAATTGTTTCGATAAGAAAAATTTGTTATTTTTGTGCTACAGGAGTGTGGTAGGGACGTCTATGCTCGCAATTATCGTCAAGCACTTTTCCACTGACCCTTCCCTCGATTTACGTGTTTCGTACCCTTGATTAAGGTCAGAGAGCAAAAACTGTCGTATCTGCACGAAGTCTGACAGACTGTCGTCTCCTTTTCATCGGCAACTCGGCCCCTCGTTTCTCTATCTCTATCCCCCGGTCGTTCTATTTGTAATGTGTGGAGAGGAAGAAAGAGTAAGAGAGATGGAAATGCCACTGGATGATGTCCTTTTCGGAGACAATCTTCTGAGTTTAATTAAGGAACTTGGGCGAGTGGACGAACTCGATGAATGGGGTCGACCGAGAGGTGGGATCGACGAAACGAAAAGTAAAGTAGATATAAAAAATTGAAACGATTACGATACGCAAAGGCTGTATTTAAAATTATAATGAATTATTGGTACACTGAAAAAAAAGTATTTTTCTACCCAGAATACAGAATATTTTT